>VZTD01002210.1:1838598-1972090 GCA_013397725.1 Rhagologus leucostigma | reverse complement strand
GGGGGGGGGGGGTGGTAGAGATGATCACAGTCATTGGAAAAATATTTAGTAGAGCAAGCTGACTTAACAACTAAAGTGACCAGCCTCTGGAGAGGCTGCTAATTGTGCCTGGAGAACTGAATTACTGTAAGAGACTGATTAGGAATCATCCACTGACATTATACCACTTCACTGTTATTCCCTGTGCCACCTGCAGATTTGCACATTTGAAAACATCTGCTCATAGTCAGTAGTGATCTCACTTGTGTAGCAAGTCATGCTTCAAAAGAACAAGGTCTGGAAAATGATTTCATACACAGAGTGAATGGTTTGCTTTGCGCAGAGGAGTGCCATCTGTCCTGGCTGGTAGCCTCTAGAAAAGGTCAAAGAGCACAGACCAAAACCTTGTACTCACAGTGTAATGGGGCAGCAAGACAATGAAGCATCTCAGGGTCACTAAGCTGTGTCTGTGACTTCACTTCAGTAACTTGGTCGTCTGCTCCCTTTCCTCTGCATCTGGCAGTTGAAATGTTCAGCCAGTCTTTAGCTATGTCCTTTTTTAAAGCAGTTTTTTTTTTAAACATCTCTTTCTCTATTTTCCTCAAAAAGCAAAGAATGGCAGATAACCAGGAGAGTCAAATGACCATTGAAGAGAGGAAACACCTGATTACAGCTCGAGAAGAAGCCTGGAAATCCAAGGGTAAAGGAGCAGCCAATGACTCCACACAGTTCACTGTAGCTGGCCGAATGGTAAAAAAAGGTCAGTGATGAAATGATCCCAATATAAATAAGACACCTCTTATCTGTCTAGTCAAAATAAAGTCAAACTAAAACTCTGCAGAAACAGCATCCGTATTTAGCAAGAGGAGGACTGTTTATCTTCAACTGAATATCATGTCATGAGGCTGTTCACTTCAGTTTCTTGTGGGCGTGGTGTTGATCCATTTTGTTCTGCACTGTTGCACTGCCATCCACTTATTACTGGGCTCTGTCTGACTGGTGGAAATCTATCACTTGAACAGGGATATATGTTTTGGTTTTCCCTCTAATACAACACACAGGGCATAGTTGGATTATTCTTTCTTATTTATCCTTCCTTTGAAAACCCAGCTGCAGTGTCTAGAGACTAGTTGTGAAATCTAGTTGTTTCTGTTCCTGGCATTTCCCCCACTCCTAGGATCGCTGGGAATATTTAGCAAACAAGTATTGTTTTTATGGATGCCGTCTTGGACAACAGCTTGAAGTGTTATGTTTGGCTGAAGATTCCCTCGTTCCGCATAAAACCACAGAGCAGAAATGACAAGGGAGCAATGTTGACTTTTTTGGGATCTCTTGAATTCAGTCACTATTTCCAGATCTAATCATTCTTCTAAAGTGGACAGGAGTCTCTGAAGGCTGTACATGGTAGAAATGCAGCTGTTCACGCAGCATGCCTGGGAAGATGATAGCTTTGGGAAGAAGGCACCTAAACTGATCTTTTGTGCTTAATGAATACTAGATTTTGGGTTGTTACAAGAACTTGGTTATTAAACACAACAAGAGTGAACCCTGAGTTAAATGACAACCATTAAAAAAAATCATTGCAGGGAGAGGGCAATATTGCAAAAGGAGTAATTGCTTGCAATCTAAGCCACAATCTGTTGGCAAACAGATGAACGGTATTAGGAATTACATCTATTAGTAACATATTTTAGCTGCTGCTTACATTTTACATTGTTTTGCTGCTAGAAATGCCAGTGGTCACTATTTAAAGAGTAACCTATTTTGAAGGTGTGCCGGTTTGGCCAAAATCTAGTAATATAGCCCCTGAGAGAAAACCAGGTTGCAACCACCCTTCCCCCCGCAACAGGGTTCGGGAAAAAAAGGAAATTTTTCCTCGAAGGAGAGTGAAAGAGACAAAAACTATTTATTTTAACAAACACACAGGAAAAGGATAATGATGCTAAATAATGAATTAAAACCCTCGCTATAGAGAGAAACCAGGGAAGATCTCAGAGTCCTTCTGTAGGTGTGGTCTCTCTCCTCCTCGGAGCTGGTCGGTGAGGGCGTGGGCCCACCCCCGGGCCTCGGGGAGAAAATTCTCCTGATGTGTTCTGATGTTGTTGAAACAGTTCAGAAGAGAAGAAGGGAAAAAAACCGAAGTCCCAGAAAACGAAATTCAGCTCTCCGTCTCACGCCAAGACGGAAAAAAACCAGCTGGCTGAAGGAAAGCAAGCAGGGTGCTCCCTTCGTGCCATCCACAGTCAGAAAAACACTGAGGAGTGTAATCTCTGTGTCCTTGAGAAGCTGCTTTGGAAAGTTCATCTGTTTTTTTTCAAGCTCAGTTTAAAGGCACAGAAAAGGCACAATATTACTTTTTGGGCATAGAGCATGATAGGGGATACACATGATAGAGTCACCCCAAGACAGAAGGATAACCAAGAAAAACTCTTTAGTTGTCCACAGGCTTGCTTTTTGAGATTTTTTTTTTTTTTTGCAAATAGATTGGTCTTTGGAAAGGAAAGGAAGGTGGTAGCATTTGCTCTTCTTAATGAGAAAAAAAATTATCTTGAAAAGCTCTCTTTAGGTGATGTGATCATGCTTTTGAAGAAGCAAGGTAATGCAATGACAGTGAAGTCAATAAAAATGTAGCCCAAGTGGGATTTTAGTTAAATGTGTGCTGGTTTTATATCCTGAAAGAATAAATTATCATTACAAGTTTTTGATTTAAGAGATTATGAGAAAGCAGTGCAAAATAACATCTTTGTTATATGCATGTGCACAGATGCTGTATTTTAGTTGCTTCTTATGGCTGAAAATTATTCAGTCCTAATTGGAAGGTGATCCTTTTCTAAGCAGTTCTCAGTGTGGTCTTGTGGATTATGTCCTGGTAGAGCTGCTTAAGAGCTGTGTCCTCTTAAGTGTCTTGAGGAAGGCTTTACCCATTGACTTAAAACCTACTGGAATTTTGAGTCTCTTAGCTAAAAGGGGAAAAAAATTGGTTGTGGAAAAGATACCTAGTTATATTCCAAGTCTATCTTGGTGTTTGACAATTATGACAATTATGTTGCTAGGACTTGCAGTAAAGGTAGTGGAAACGTGGTTAGTATATGTTCTCCCAGCACAATATTGGTTTAACCTGATCAAAATAACTAAGGGCTTAAACTTACATGGCTCAGTAATTAGTAAACCATGGCTAAGTGAAAATAGATAATAGAGAAAAGATGTCTGTTTCCCTATCTACTGAAAGTCTAGGCTGCAAAAGTTAATAGGTGCAATTCTTTGCCTTGGTATGCTTTTCTCCCTAGGAAAACCCATGACTCCTATAGAGTGCATTTCTCTTACTAGAGCAGTGTAGATTCACATGAAAAGAACTGAACAAAAATCATCTTTATTTTATCCACTGGGTTCAGAATGAATTGCTTTATGATAGTTACTATAAAGGATGGAGGAGAGTACAACAATAGGCAGGAGTAGTGCTTGATACGGTGGGGACTCTCACTTCCATTTCTACTTCAATTTCTATGTGTTCTTAAAAACCCAGCAGGGCCCAAGAATTACTGTGAAATCCAGGGATGCCATTCACAAGTCAGATGCATCCTGCTTGTGTGTATTAATAGAGATGTGCTTAAATTTTAAAAAGGGGGTGAGAGGGTGGTGGAGGTAAAGGTGCCTAGCAATATCTTGGTGGCTTCCCTGTTAACCATTTTTGTTCAGAACACTTCAATTTTTTTAAAATATAGCTTGTGGTACAGCTGGAGCCCAAAATGCAGAGCAAGTGAACTGCTGCTACCTTGAAAAGGAGCAAAGTTACTGTATTCCAGAGAAAGCCTATATCTTGTGTTAGCTTGCTTAGAGACACTTGGAAATGAAGCTTTGTTCTTGTGAATGGGGCGGTTTCTGAGGCTGCTGTTGATTAAAGGAGCAGGCAGGGCCCTCTGCCATCACTAATACAACGGCTGGGGAGGCTGGGGGAGTGTGCTGGCCTGTAGGAAGTAGTCAGGCTCATCTGCTTTCCCCAGATAGCTTCCCTGAAATCACTGCTGGGAACACAGGCTGACTCATGGCTGCATTTCCTATGTTCTGTGTCCCTGTGCAGGCCTGGCTGCTCCAAGTGCACTAACACCAGTAGCATCCCCTTTCCGGCAGAAGTCTACCACTCCAGTTACAAAGCCCTTGGAAGGTAAGGAATAAAAATGGCTGAAATATGTTCAGGCTTATTTACTTCCTGTCAATTAACAGATTTTACCTTCTGGTTTGCTTAGAAATTGAAGCCAGGCCTGATATGCAGTTGGAATCAGATATGAAGCTTGACAAGTTGGAGTCGTTCTTGGGAAGGCTGAATAACAAAGGTTGGTAGAGTTACCAAGGGTGGCAGTGTATCCACTCTCTGGCTTCAGTAAATGGATTAAAGTGCCCCTTAGTTAAAATATCTGGTAGCAGAAACGAATGTTTCTTTGCTCAGACTTCACTTACTGATAATTTTATTTTTGTGATTCAGTCTTTGCTAAATTTTAAGAAGAAAAGCCTTTTGCTATTGTATTACAAATGTACAATAGAATAAATCAGATGCCAAAATATATTTCTCTAAAAACAATGTACACATTCTTCAGTAGGACAGAATTTCCTAAAAGCACACAGCCAGCCTGAACCATATTGTCATATACAGCTTTAAATGTAGTTTAGTCATATTAAAATCAAAATAGGATACTAAGCTGCTCTCAAGCACAATTCATTCACTTTCCTGCTTTTTTGAAAACTGACTCTCTGTAGCAGCTCATCAGCTTCCTTGTACAGCCTGTTGGCTATTTAAGAAGCTCTCTAGAGTTCTCTGGTGTTTCCATCTCATATGTCTGCCCTCCATTTGTACGACAAAAATCTCTGTGTAATTTGTAGTGTAACGGATACCATAAACCAGTGTATTCACATTTCAGCATAGGAGGCACTAGCATAGGATAGTGACTGTGCCACACTCACCAGTCTGAAATAGTGACATTTCCCCTTGTGATTCTAGATCTTTTCAAAGGAAGGAATTACATAGTTGGAGACAAGATGGACTATATAAGACCCTAAAATGCTTACATCATACTAGATGCAACCATACTAGAGCAACTCATTTATAGTGTCTAAGTTTTCATTTAGCCATATTTCCCTACCATTTTGCGTAATGATTATGGCATATGAGTTGCAGTTACACTGTTTTAATATTCTTTATCAACACACTTTTCTACCATCAGTTTAAAAAATCAACACAAAAAAGCCCCAGCAAAAACCTAAACACCACCACCACCCCGAAAAAAAAAATTACCCAGACAACTACCAAACAAGCCATGTTTACCTTTACCAAACAAGCTATGTTTGCCTTTTTGTACTAGTTTGAAAACAAACTAGTGAGAGACTCCAAGTCAGAAATACAATTTAATGGGGAAAATAGAATAAATGCAATAGTACAAAAAACAACCCACTGACAGAGTCAGAGTACAACCTGACCCCCTGACAGTCAGGGGGTTGGTAGCAGTCTGATTAAATGGTGGCTGCAGTCCTCCTGGAGTGATGGTTCTGTAGAAGGGTCTGGTCTTCCTCTGGGAATCCAGTGAAAAAGGCTGCTTGTACTGTTCCAAACCCCAGATTATATCCAGGTGGGAATGCGTGGCTCCTTCCCCCTGGGCGGAGCATCTCACAATGGGATGGTGAGTCACGAGGTAAGGCATTGATGGGCTCATTAACAGGAGACAGTCCAGGAGAGAGTTATCTATGAGCCATGAGGCAAGGCATTGTTGGGCCCATTAACAGGAGATAGTCCGGAGGGAGGAGGCAGGGAACATTGCTACCCCTGGTTTCAACAGATCATGAAGATGGTAATAGAATACACTGTAACCTAGGACACTTTTCTAGAATTAGAAACTCTAGTTTGATTATTTACTGGGAGAGGTGTTTTTTTCCTGCAGTTGCTGGGATGCAAGAGACAGTGCTGACAGTTACAGGAAGATCTGTGAAAGAGGTGATGAAGCTGGATGATGATGAAACATTTTCCAAATTTTATCGCCATGTGGATTTCCCTTCCTCCTCAGTGCCTTTGGACCTTGATGAGGACTTCGATGCCATCTTTGATCCTTATGCACCAAAGTAAGAATTACTTTTTCCCCATTGTTTTGAATGCAGACACAAGGGCAGTGTTCAAAATGTTCAGCTCTAAGTCATCTTGTAGGTATCTTAGTACTGGGCACATCCATTTCTTCTGAAATCATGCTCCTGCCTGAATTGAGGAACTGATCCTGATTTCTTGTCATTAGATGATTCTGACTAGAAAAATTAACTGATGATTATAAACACTGCTTGTTTTTCAGGTTGACATCTTCTGTAGCAGAGCACAAACGTGCAGTTAGGCCTACACGCAGAGTCCAGTCCTCAAGAAACCCCTTGAAAATGCTGGCAGCAAGACAAGATATTCTTCATGAATATACTGAACAAAGACTGAATGTTGCCTTCATGGAGTCAAAGCGAATGAAAGTAGAAAAAAGTAAGCTAGCAGGATGATTTGTACAAGACATCATTATGCCTTTTTAATTAAAAACAAAGCAAAAAATCCCAATGCAAAAACCAGAACTGAAGGAATGGAACATATTCTCTGAGTGGCAATAAATTGATTGAGGTATAAAGTGGAATGTAGACTGTCTGGGAGGCCTGGAGAGATGGGCATGTTTGACTTCCTCAGGGAAAGTACCTGTAGCCACCTCCTGTACATAGGTTTAATTATTTATTTTTAGCTCAGTGACCTTGTAGAGAGAGAGGGAGAGAGAGCCACGATGCCTGCAGGGTATGCAGGGTGAGGACAGGAGATCAAGGAAAGCAGATCCAACTTTGTCATGCTAGGGTGAGAGCTGGCAAGAATAGATGCACTTTTGTTCAGGTACACTGGCCTCAATTTTGGGTCCTAATTTTCTCTCAGAAACTGGGATTAGCCTTCTTGACTCCTAATGATTAATTTCCATAAAGTATCAGTGCTTTGTGGCAGGGCTTATACAAGGTGTTCTACTTGTGAAGTTGCTTTTTCCTGACAATCAGATGGATAGCAAAGACATAATTGTAAAATTTATTTAAAGATTTCTCAAGCTACTCTTACGTTTTGGGGAACAAGTTTTCCTTATTACATTTGAGTAAAGAAAGATCATCTTTAACTATTGACTGTATTGATGAAAACTCTAATTATATATGTAATACTTCGTTGCCATCTCATGAGAAGGATTTCCCTAAGTTATAAATTCCTAAAGCGTGTAGTCTTTGGTTGAGCAATAAACAAAAGTAGCCAAGAATTTGGGCTGTAAGTTTACAGTAAAACATGACTAAGACTCTGAAGTGTAAATGGGTGTTGCATCACACTGTCTCAGCCAAATTTTAGGGGAATTACAGTTAATTAGCCTTGTCTCTGTGTTGTCTTTTATTATTAATGACTTGTAAGGTACTGAAGATCTACATAGCACTTCACAAAACATTGGGAAGAATGTTTCCTATTAAAGTTGGTATTTCTGCCAAATAGCATAATTCTGACACTGACAGTTTACTCTCTTGGATGATACCTAGAAATTTAGGTAATCCTAAACCCACAAATCTTTTGGGCTAGTGGTTAATCTGAGTTCAACCTGGCTTTGCTGTTGCTATGGAGAACAAGAAAAACTAGAAATAATGAGCAGAAATTATTTTCTTAATGGAACAACCAATTTTTTAATATAATTTTGTAATTTTTGCGTCTGTCTGTCTTTCCTCCAACTTCTTTTTATGTACAAGTGTCTACAAATTCAAATTTCTCAGAAGTAGCACTTGCCGGCCTGGCAAGCAAAGAGAACTTCAGCAACATTAGCCTGCGGAGTGTTAATCTAACAGAGCAAAACTCTAACAACAGTGCTGTTCCGTACAAGAAACTAATGCTCCTGCAAATTAAAGGTATGCTGGAACTGCTTTTACTTTCCATAGATAATAGGTTGAGTGTAACATATAGGAGATGCTACCACATTTAGATGCTTAGCTTGTTCTAGATCTTCAGGTCAAGATTTATGTCCAAAATAAGTGATAACTGTGTAACAAGTTAAACCTTAAAAATAGGTTTGCATTGAGCCACTGGTGTGTATTTCCCAAGGAGAAAACTGAATATTTCAGAAATTCTGGATATCTCCTATGGAAATTTTTTAACTGTCCCTTTCTTCCAGTGCTCATTATAACTTGGAAGTGATGTGACAGTGTTCTTGCTCCACTTCCCTTTACAGTGCATAATACCATATCTGATTCTGCAAATAGCCAGGTTTTGGAAAGCAAAACTCTTAAAATTCCTGAATTCTTAAAACTTTTTACTGCCTACAGAAATTGTGCCGTAACTTCGCTTATGCAAATGTAAAAGGTTCTGGAATTTTGCTGCTGTCTGCCATTTACTTAATTCATTTCTTTCCAGAAGGACACAGAGTTGTTAAAGCAAGAACAGGAAATAATAGAAATATTAGTTGATAGGAGACAACATTTATTTTGTTTCCTGTGAGTAAACTCTTTTTCCACAGTAGTAGTCTTTAATTATTCTTAAACAGTCTGTTTCCACATATTTTGCTAAATGTGCTGGGATTGCTTGTATTTCATTCAAAACAAATTAGATGGTGGCATTTGATAGTGGTAGTTGAAGGATATAATTAGCTTTCTTTTCTCTTTAGGAAGAAGACATGTTCAAACAAGATTAGTTGAACCAAGAGCCTCATCACTGAACAGCGGAGACTGTTTCCTGTTGTTAACTCCACATTTATGTTTCTTGTGGGTAGGAGAGTTTGCAAATGTCATAGAAAAAGCAAAGGTCAGTACTATTTTATTATTTATTTTTAGAACTATTCCAGTATATGTCTCTGATTAAATTGAGCCTTGGTGCCAATTCTCCCAAAAAGTGGCATGTAACTTATAGTCCGTGACAGGGAGCTATGCAGGATTCCTGAAAATATGTTTTAGGTCATGCGCTGAGTGAAAGCTGACGTAGGAGTGTGTAGTTTGTGAAGCTGCAAGAGAAAAAAGGATATCCTCAGGATACAGACTGGACTAAAAAAAAAATAGTCTGAATTGCAGGATGTCCTTTTTATTCCCATGTCCACTGAGATCAGTTTTGCTTTAAGGCAAATGAAAGAATGAATGCATTTCTGTAATATTTTTTTCTAGTGTCTGTTTATTTAGTGCAATAAATAATAACCATTTCTTCTGCTATTTGCTGTATTATATCTTACTCACCTTCTCCCTGAGCAAAAATATTGTACAAGTATTCCGAAGACTTAAGCAATCCTGTTCAGATAACTGTTAATCTCTTAGGCTTCAGAACTTGCAACTTTAATTCAGACAAAGAGGGAACTTGGCTGTAGAGCTTCTTATATACAGACTATAGAAGAAGGAATAAATACCCATACCCACGCAGCCAAAGACTTCTGGAAACTCCTTGGTGGACAGACAAATTACCAGTGTAAGCATTGTTATAGTTACAATATCTGATGCTCTATCACAGTAAGATAGTAGAGTCAGTTCTCTTTAGTAAAGATAGTTGGATGTTAAATTTTTTGTTATTTTTGACAATCTTTTCCTTAAGCCGCCGGAAGTCCTGAAGAAGATGAAATGTATGAAGCCGCAATAATAGAAACAAATTGCATTTACCGCCTTGTAGAAGATAAACTCATTCCTGAGGATGACTACTGGGGAAAGGTGCCAAAATGTACCCTGCTACAACCAAAAGAGGTATTGTGCCACTTACTGCTCCTGTGGTAAGTGCAGGAACACGCTACTGATAATGACTTTTGGTAACTGCAAATGCTTGTGGAGAGGATCACTGAAAACTGGGTCCTCTGTGTTTCTGAAAGGCTTCTGAACACTTTGCTGTCTAGAGTGTGCTGCCGGTCTCAAGAAATTAGTTCACATTATCTTTAAAGTAAAATACCATTTTAGGAAGTGTAAATCTTTTTGTCAACAGTTGCTTATTCCAGAATCATGAAGTGCAGAACAAGTAGCACTTTAGAAAAAACAAAACTAAATAAAACCTGCTTTTATTTCTCTCCCTAACAAACTGTTCCTCTTCAAACAACCATTTCACCCATCTAAGTCAGAATGAGAGCAGGTTTCTAAAATGACAACATGGTGCATTTTCTTGAAAGTATTAAAGTCGCTCCCTTTTTGCCTATGTTGTGCGTTCTGTCAGCCTTCCCTGGCTGCAGGACAAGGCATAGGTCTAAATGTCAGAGAAAGCTGCTGAAACTGGACAGCAATCAGTCATGCAACAGAACCAGGTTTTTAGCAGTAAGAGCTCTCTGATCTGCTAGTGACTTTAGCCACCTAAAGATATATCTCACAGCATTCCCCTTACTTACTTCCAGTCATCCTCAAAAATTGGACGTCACAATGCAGATCACTGCCTTGTCCTTACTTGAATTTAGTGCTACTTGTTAGTGTCACTGAAGAAACTCATATTTGGAGGAGTTTCTGTTCAGCACAAGGAAATGAGGATCAGGGTATCACCTAACCTAATGGTAGGTTGATTTTTTTTGTTGTTTGGTTTTGGTTTTAGGTGCTGGTGTTTGATTTTGGCAGTGAAGTATATGTGTGGCATGGAAAGGAAGTTACTTTAGCACAAAGAAAAGTGGCCTTCCAGCTGGCAAAACACTTGTGGAATGGCACCTTTGACTACTCCAATTGTGATATAAATCCTCTGGACCCAGGAGAATGCAATCCCCTCATACCCAGGTATCACAACTCGAATTTCGTCTCATTGCAGATACTTAGTTTTCTTGCCCGCTTTTCACAGTGTTTAATTTGATTCTGTATCTTTTGTTCCCGGGCACAGAAAGGGACAAGGACGCCCAGACTGGGCTGTATTTGGCAGACTCACAGAACATAATGAGACAATACTGTTCAAAGAAAAATTTCTTGATTGGACAGAACTGAAGAAACTCAATGAGAAGAATTCTAGTGAATCCCTTCACCAGAAGGTGCATATAATAAGCATGCTAGGTATTTCAAACTAGATGACCTAGTTGGGATGGCAGCCAGGGAAGTTTGTGTTCAAGGATCCAGAGCACTTTCTTTATTTTGTGGGCTTTGACCTAGGGGTCAGAATATCACTTCCTACAGCAAACCCACAGAATTGTTTTATAGTATTATTATTATTTATATATTGCATTATAATTATAAATATATTTGTGTGTATTATTTTTATATATTATATATAAATATATTAATATATTGTATATTATGTATTATTATCTTTTATATATGAGCCAGGCAGCTCAATGAATACTGCCAAGGTGGCTTTGACAAGGCATCGAACGATGACAAGATATTAAATTACTGAAGTATGCAGGAGTCAAAATGTTTGACTGGAACTGTGGGGCAAGAAGAAAAAAGAGCTGTGCTCAAAGAAATCTCTTCTCTGTGTTTTCTGACAGGAAGAATCCAGATCTGACTCTAAACCATATGATGTCATGCTAATGGTAGCTGTGCCTCAAACAACTGTGGGCACGGTCTTGGATGGAATGAATATTGGCCGGGGCTATGGACTTGTAGAAGGAGAAGATGGGAGGCAGTTTGAAATTATCACTGCCTCTGTGGATGTCTGGCACATCCTGGAATTTGATTATAGCAGACTGCCTAAGCAAAGCATAGGGCAGTTCCATGAGGGAGACACTTATGTGGTGAAGTGGAAGTACATGGTGAGCACTACAGGTTAGTGAACAACTCCATTTCATCCTCCTGCAGAAGTGCAGCTAAAACTCCTGCTATTAGTGGTGAGATCCAGACCTAGATTTCCATGGATACAAGACAGTTTGAAAGGTTAGGGATGCTAATTTAGCCTTCCTAGGTCATTAAAAAGTAAAGCCTTTTATTTTGTTTAAAAGAAAGCAGTAGAAAATAAAAAAGTTACAGTTATTTTTGATACACCAAATGCAATGCTGTCCATCTCTGCTTTTACCCAACATTGGTGGTGTACATGTTCACAGGACAACTCATTAAGCCAAGTTATGCCCACAGCTTAACGCCAAAATAACTAGGCAGCTGGACTAATGGCTGTGGTCTGAATGTCTTGCAAGAGAAGTAGGCTTAGCAACAAGAAAAACCTTTGCTGGGTAATGGAGATCAGTAACAATGACAGGAAAAGCCCTTGCCAGCTTATTGCCCTTGCCGTCCCTTCTGCTGTTGCTGGAAACCCTTTGAGCTGGATTTCAGGCTCAGCAGTGTTCTGACAAAGAGCCTGAGAGCAGCAGGTAAAGGCTGAGAACCAGTCAGCTCTGTAAAGCCACTGGAACTCTCCTTTCTGGCACTAAACTAAGAATAGGTGGCTTTTGTGGTAAGTTAAAGACAAATAGTTTAAAACTGATTGTTCCAAATAGCAGTATATTAAAATCAGTTGAAAGCTGCATAACAGTTATACAGCTTCAGGCTTTTAGCCAAAAAAATGTAGGTAGGTCTTAGTCAGGATCGTTGAGATCAGATACTGGCAAATCCAAGAAAAATACAAAAGCTTGTAAGTCTTGGGAGAAGTGGGTAACACTAGTACTGAACTGTAAACAGACTTCTAATCCAAATGGATGAAAACATATTCCATCACTCCAAGAGAGAATAAATTTTTATATAGGAGGCAGTACTTTTATGGACTGAATGTACAGATAAGAATGAAACTCATAAATTTTAGAAGTGAGTAGTGGTTTGAATATTCTCAACTTGAAAAAAACAGGCTGCTTTCTCATAAGTGTTTCAGTTGGATCCTGCTCAGCACTGCTAGAATCAAGGCAGATGTTTAATTTTTTTTTTAATCTGTTTTAAAACTCTTGGGTTTTTAAAAATCTTTAATTTAATTTTACGTGTTTATTCCCTATTCACTGGAAAGAGTGAAATATTTTATAAGTGGTTGTGTTGTTGAGTTTCACTTGCTGTAAACATTATTTGCTTATCATAACAACTAAATAATGATTGTTAAGGAAAAAAAAGGCAGCTGCTCTCCTGCTGCCAAAGAACAGTGTGTAATGTGGAAAATGAGCCATAATGCACTCTTCTGGTAACATAACTGGACATGGCATTTCACATGCAAATTGGCTCAAGTGCTGTCAGTTATTTTTCTCCAGATAGTACCAGGTCTTTCTACATCTCTTTCTCCAGCCAACACAGGCATCTCTGCCTGTGGGCTTACATCCACCTAAGGAGACAATGCCAGCCCTGCACAAGGACATGCTGGCTTGGAGACCTAATGTTCCTCCAATTGCACATTTTTTTCTTTCCTATTCTGGATGGGATAGTGCTGAGCTGGCAGATGAGATCAAACCATGTGCTGTTTAAACCTATAGCCAGAGTACTTTCTTCAGCATGTGCTGTTTTGCAGTTGGAAGCCGACAAAAAGGAGAGCAACAAGTACGAGCTGTTGGAAAAGAGAAATGTGTGTATTTCTTTTGGCAAGGAAGGCACTCCACAGTGAGTGAGAAAGGAACATCAGCACTCATGACAGTGGAACTTGATGAAGAGAGAGGAGCACAGGTGAGCCTTCTAGGTGGCAGACCCGGTAAGATTTGCCTGTCTGAGTAGCCACTGATGGTGAACAGGAATTATCTTTTTTGCCTCCTCCCTTTCTGTAAATGTGTTCTTGCCATTACAAATAGTCAGACCTCAAAATTACTTTAGACATTACTCCAAGTGCCAGAGACACGTAAGCTCCTTTATGGCTTGTCATTCCCAAATCCTGCTTCTAAGGATATTTCTGGAAAAGGCTGAAGGAGAAGGTGGTCTCTCCCTTCCCTGCAGGAATAGGTGAAGCACAGTTACAGAGATTCATGCCTTCCTTTCAAGTATATGTTCAGATAGCAGGACTGTCTTCCTAGTGCTGAGGAGAAGCACTTTCTGCAGGCCAAGGCGAAAAAATACATTTGAAATTTTCAATTTGCTTACTGTGTAATTACATATTAATTGCATTGTTTGCAGAGATTCTAGCCAATGCAGATGCAGCTAGTTTGAAGCTGAGAGGACAGGCTAGTTTGCTTTGTCTTTAGGCAGACTTGGGCTTTGCTGTGGCTTCACTCTTACCACCATACAAGGTGAGAGGTTTAAAGTTAGTTTCTGTACCTTCATCATGTTTTTAGTTTTTTAACAGCAGCATAGAAATGACAACCAAGACAAGAGTTCATAGAGGAGAAATAGAAGGGCTCTTGATGAAGAGTGTGAGAGTCTCTGCAACATAGCTGATTTAGGAATTGGCCATATCAGTTTCATACTCCAAATGCAGTGTTTAGTGAGCAAAGAATATGCATGCTTTTGTAGAAACCAGTTTTACAGCAAATTTTGAACCCACTTCAGTTCCTGTATTATCTCCATATTGGTTTCAGTGAACATCGGTCAAGGTGGACAGGTTCTGTAAAAATTCATAAAATTCAAAAAATGGTTAGTTTAAGCCAATTTAAATTAAAGTTCATTTGGTATTCCATTATCCTCTGAAACTCAATTGTTGGATTCCAGCTAGAGGTTTCTTTTAATATCCAGGTCACACATGGAACCCATTGCATGCTGATATATGGTAATTTAAACAATAGTCAGCAGTTGTAAAGTAGAAGGAAAGCCATCTTCGTGGGTGGCCATAACTATATAGTTTTTATAATCCATAGAGACCAGTTTTCCTGAGTCTGTATACTTGCCTTATTTTTTTTTAATGAAGAGTGGTGCTTTCAATTTCCAGGTACAAGTGCTTCAAGGGAAAGAACCACCGTGCTTCTTGCAGTGTTTCCAAGGAGGGATGATTGTGCATGCTGGAAGAAGGGAAGAGGAAGAAGAAAATGCACAAAGTAAATGATTGTTAGTTAATAGTTTCTGCCCCAAAATCCTTTTTTTAGCTGTTGTGGATGGCTTTGTATTCAGTCTCAACTACCATACTCTGTAAAAGGAAAAATGAATGCCATGAAACTCTTGAGATAGCTTTGCAATGCTTTGTTTCAAGGTAGTCTTTTTCTTCTTTGAGCATAAAATGGATTTTGTCACCCTAGAGCATGCTCACTTGATTGTATTAATGCACACATAAATTGGTTTAGTTTGGTTTTACTTAAGCCAAGTGCCCATTTGCTTTAAAGTATGTTCTTTCCTTACACAGTCTGGGGAAGAAAAGTGTTTTTATGAGCAGTTCTTCTGCTCCAAAGAAAGCTCTAAGCTTTTATTACCCAATCACTGCTTTTTGTAACATATTCCCTGAATGCGGTAGTTGAGGTAGGAGAATTTCAATGGAAGTGTAGCTTGGAGATGTTGCAGTTTTCACTTGACTGTGACCTTATGTTCCTAAGGTGCAGAGGGGGAGAAGTGCTGAATAGGAGGAATACTGTGTTTATTTCCCTTCTTCACAATATGAAAGAGCAGAACTTGACTCTTCTGCTGTTAATCTCTTCAGCTCTCAATACTTGTACTTCTGTAGCAAGGTTTCAGAAGGCATCTTTTCTGCACAGGGTTTCTCAAGTAGTGTTAGCCAAACCTGGTGCTTAGCTAGTTTATTCTGTGACAACGTAGGCATGCAGTAGGTGAAATTCATCCAGTATGAGAACAGCTGTTCCAGAGCAGAGGTTTTGAATTTTCAGTCCCATGTGATTTTATAATAGTGCTGCACTGTTCCTGTCTGCTCCAGGTGATTGGAGGCTTTATTGCGTGCGAGGAGAAGTTCCCAGTGAAGGAAACTTACTTGAAGTAGCGTGTCACTGCAGCAGTCTGCGTTCCCGGACATCTATGATTGTCCTCAATATCAACAAAGCTCTTATCTACCTGTGGCATGGCTGCAAAGCACAGTCCCACACCAAGGATGTAGGAAGAACAGCAGCCAATAAAATAAAAGAACAGTGAGTGTCTGACCTATATTTTGGAGATGTTTATATAGACTACCAATTTACTTAAAATAGTCTGACTCAAAGAAAATTTGAAATAAACAAAGCTGTCCTCTGAGTACAAATGCAGCATGTGCATGCTTGGTCAGGAGGAGTGAAGGTTGGTTGGTTTGGGAGAGTGGAGAAAACTCCTGTAATTGCTTTCACTGGAGAGCAAATGCATTTATTAATAGACTCACAGAATGGTTTGAATTGGAAGAGACCTTAAAGATCATCTAACTCCAACCCCCTGCCATGGGCAGAGACACCTTCCACTAGACCAGGTTGCTCAAAGCCCCATCCAACCTGGCCTTGAACACTTCCAGGGATGGGGCATCCACATCCTTCCTACTGTACTACTTACAGTTTAAAAAAAAGCCGTTTTCCATTTGGAGTGAGATGCTAAACATCTGAATAGCAAATTAAATTGCATTTGATAGGAGAATTAGAATCCAGCCTTGTGAATAAGGAAGAGGAAATTAATTTGGGGAAGCATGCAAAGAGGACAGCAGCAGTTACAAAAGCAGGCAGTGAGAATCCCTGCTGAGAACTCATGCGAGCACCTCCTTCACTCTGGGAATGGGATCCAAATGCTATGAGAATAGCTGTTGAAATTCCCTGTCTCGTTTTTTGATAATTTTTCAGAGCGCGTGTGCTGATATGAGGTGTGCAACAAGCCTATGGGGTACTTTTGGGTTCCACTAGTGCAAGTGGCCAGCAGGTTTGTGTTAACTGTGTTTGAGGCAGGAACACTGAGTTCACTTTCTCTCTTTGTGTTTTGTAGGTGTCCGCTGGAGGCAGGGCTGCACAGCAGCAGCAAGGTGACAATTCATGAATGTGATGAAGGGTCAGAGCCCTTGGGATTCTGGGACGCATTAGGGAGGAGAGATCGGAAGGCCTATGACTGCATGTTGCAAGGTAGATCTGCCTTCCTGGATTTGGCACTCACGTTTTACTGGTCTGCGGTGTTGTCAGATTTAATATAAAGTTTTTGAAGAACTTTTTGGTAGTTGAGTTGATCCCTTCAGAGAAATGCTTACAAAAATCTTACTGAGTTAAGTAATACTGTTCTAGAAGGGAAGTGCTGGAAAACCAAGTGTTTCATTTTGTTCTCTCCTGCTTCTGCTGCCCTTCTGTATTCAGGCAGCACAGAGCAATAGTTAGCACTGTTACCAATATATTTTGCCTCTCTTCTGAAGGGATTTAGGAGGCAGTTCTGCACACAGTTCTGCTTCCTGTCCAGCCTTTGGTTTGAAACTGCCAACAAAGGTAGCAGGGGAATTGATTTACCAAGTGGAAAATTCGTCAGCTAACTCTGAGATGGGCTTGCTTCACTTAAGCTGCAAAACAGCCGGTTATGAAATGGCTGATAGTAACTAACAAGGATCAGATTCAGACTGATGGCAGCCAGCCGCTCAGCTCAGCTTCTTTACAGCTGTTGCTAGTCCCCCAAGACAGCTGGTTGTCTCTCCTGATTTTTCAAAACTCAAAATTTACAGCCACTTTAAAAGTGTATTTGTTAGTTTTTGCAATTAACTCTGACATTTGCTGTTGTGACTCTTCTTAATTTTTGTTCTCTAAAGATCCTGGAAAGTTTAATTTCACACCCCGCCTGTTCAGCCTCAGTAGTTCATCAGGAGAATTCTCAGCCACTGAGTATGTTTACCCTTCAAGAGACCCTGCCGTCATCAATTCCATGCCATTCTTGCAAGAGGATCTTTACACTGCCCCACAACCAGGTATGTGCTTTAAAATACTTAAGTAACAAGAAAACAGATGACTGTATCCTGCATCAGGCAGTGTTTCAGTAATTGTAAGCACTTTTAACTTGATTTATCAGAGGAAAATGTGTGCATGTGATGCTTATACAGTATTAAGCAATAACAGTAATTTTTCCATAATAAAGATGCTGAGAAGTAATTGAGTGTATATGTATCCCAGAAGCTTGCTGTAAAAATACATTGTTTGTATCAGAGAATCAAAGTCCAGCTGAAGTTTAATTGAATGATTAACAGAAGGGATTGGTAAGGTGTTAAATGATCCTGTTCTGATGCTGACAAACATATAAGACTGGGGTTATTTAGGGGATTACAGGAACTATTAAGGGCTGATGATGGATTTGTTATTTTGTGACTGTGTAGCACTCTTCCTTGTTGACAATCACCATGAAGTGTACCTGTGGCAAGGCTGGTGGCCTGTGGAAAACAAAATCACTGGATCAGCTCGAATCAGGTGGGCTACAGACAGGAAATGCGCCATGGAGACGGTGCTCCGGTACTGCAAAGGTAACAGAGTGCTGTGCCTGACTGCTCCGACTGTGTCATACCTGTCCATGCCTTGCTCTCCTGAGCTGAAAGGTGCTCCCGCAATGTTATCAATAAACATCAGTTTATTTGAAGATACATTCTCCACTCTTTCTTAGCAAACCATTTATCTAGTAACAGTGTCGTTCCCAAATTGCCAAGATACTCTGCTGACTTACCTCTCAGTGGAAAGGCTTTATTTATTGTGTTACACCTCAGAATAAAAAGTTAGCAGTTAAAACATTCTCACTTAAGCCTCCAAGCTTAAGCTTAGTTGGTTGCTGGCAGGACACTTCTGCTGAGCATACCAAAAGGTTTCATTTACCTGAATTTCGCTAATTTCAGACCATAACACTCTGCTTACTCTATTCTGTTTCTGTAAGATAAGAAAGGCATTGGGTTAGAAGTAGCTGCTGAGGATTTTCAGCGTATAGGTTTTAATCTTTGCAGTCAGATACGGTAAAAGGCAGGTGTAAGAATACTGAAAAACATGTTGAAAGGTCCCATACTAATTTTAAAAAATCCTGGAAAATTTATTCTTTCTGCCTTAAACTGCTTCAGCTTTTCAGGAAAAAATTAAATACTCTTAGGAGGTAGCTTTGGACAGTGGGTGAGACTGCAAAATATTGTACCATTTGTAATTTCTCTCTCTTTTTTTGTATTTTGACTGCTTTTAGGAAAAAATGTAAAGAAGCCCCCAAAATCGTATCTAATTCATGCTGGCCTAGAGCCTCTGACGTTCACTAATATGTTCCCAAGTTGGGAACACAGGGAAGACATCGCAGAGATCACAGAAATGGTAAATCTTTTCATTGCATAGACTGTTTCTTATTGCTAGTAACTGTGTCTTGTGTTGTCAGTAACACTGGTTATTTGTGCTGTCAGGCCCTAAGATGCAGAGGATAAACTTAGCGCAGCTTAGGAGTCTGCACAGGAAAAAAAAGCCACCACCACAGCTAAATTCTGACTGGGAATGTGTATATCAGAGGCATTCCTGTTCCTTTTTTTCATGTAACTTCTCATACTTTTGTTGTTGTTGTTGTTAAAAACAGGAGGGAGAGTATTATCTGGATCATCTCTTAGAAAGCGATGTGCTAGAGTTTGAGCTTAACAGAATAGCTGTTTCAGTCGTTTGTATCAGCAGTTCTGGTCTGGTCTCCAGATTCGAAGTGCAGGGGAGCAGAACACCTCTCAAAGGATCAGCTGGCTGCAAGAGCTTTGTTACTGACTTCCTCACCTGGGATGCAGAGTCACAGCCAAATTACATGTGGCTGCTTTAAAAGCTTTCAGTCAAGGGGCATCTCAACACAAATGACATCTTCTGTTTTTTAAGTCTTCTGCAGCCATCCTTAGTAGAAAATGCTGGCTTCATGACTAAACACAGATTTCAGCCTTACACTGAGATTCTAGGAGTACAGGGTGTCCTTCTGTAAGTGCAGACCTGTTTTTAGCTGTGAAATTGTTGTAGGGCAGGGCTGTTGGCCTGTGTGCACACCTGGACGTACAGCTTTGTGCTCAGGCAGGGCAGGTTATCCCGTGCCATCTGCAGATGGCCATGGGCGCAGTTGATGGTTTCAGCATTGTGATCCTATTCTCTGTTTTCCTTTTCTCCTTCCAGGATGCCGACGTTTCTAATCAGATAATACTGGTAGAGGATGTGCTGGCCAAGCTGTGTAAAACAGTGTATCCATTAGCAGATCTCTTAGCTAGGCCTCTGCCTGAGGGAGTTGATCCACTGAAGCTTGAAATTTACCTTTCAGATGAGGACTTCGAGGTAAGGAGAGAAGAGGTGCACTGTTACTCTCTGCATCCGTGTCTAACCATATGGGAAAGTCTTTTGCTGGTTGTGGTACTTCTCAGTTGTTTTTGCTAATAGCACATCCTCTCATTTTAAATGCAGGTTGCGTTAGAGATGACAAGAGAGGAGTACAATGCACTGCCATCTTGGAAGCAGGTTAACCTGAAGAAGGCAAAAGGACTTTTCTAAGCTGTGTTTATGAGAGTGAGCACTAAAGGGATGTCCACTCTCGCTTTCTATGTCCTTTAGAAGAATTGTACCCTACATTTACGGAACAAATAAAAATAATCTGAAGTTATTAGTGACTACCTATCTGGAGGTGTGTAATATTATAAAAGGCCAAGAGAACTCTTTGAAAATGGAATTAAATTTTGACTCTTAAAGGTAATGTCTTTAAGCTCCATTCTCCTATGCACTTAAACAGTAGTTTCTTGAGCTACTGCTGCAGGTGTCCTTTGGCTATATACAGTACTTGCCATTTTTGTTTTTAAAGAAGTTCTCTTTGTAAAGTGTTATTTTGTTAGTTTGTGGATTACAAAGAATTTATATTTATATAAACACATAGAACAAGTATGTATTTAACAATGCAATATATATTCACTTTCAAGACTTTCATGTCAAAACTACAGAAAAGTAGCTGGATGGCAGTTGCTTGTACCAAATTAGCTATACCACCAATATGTATCTCCTTCGCATTCTGAAAAGTTTCTCTTTGCAATAGTTAATGAATTGTTCTCAGTGCTGCTTCAGGTGCTAAACCGAACAAAGCATTTGTATTTATAGCATGGATTTCTTGAGAAACTATGCGAATCAACCTTTATACTTTATTATCCAAAAATGTATAGTGCCTTGTTTTTTGTGTACAGTTTATATACAAAAAAAAAAAAGATTGGTCTGCATTTTGAAGATGGCTTAGAACGGTCTCCTATGTTACTTTTATAATAATAGAAATAAAAACATCTCAGTTTCTAATACTTGTTGTAAACATTAAACATGTCTTTTGTGATATAAGAACTGAAAGTAAAAGCTTCTGAATAAACTCCTAGCGATGCTCTGACTTGTCAGTAATTTGTACTGTAATCTATACTAGGTCGTTGGAACCTTCCATAACATGGTATTTTCTCAAAATATTTTAACCTTAGATGTCTGTGGGTATTGTACAGAGTTAAAATTTGAGAAGCAGATAATGTAGAAAATAATCGGTGTATGAGATAAAATTAAGTTGGGCAACACTTCAATGCTGAATGTTGGAACTGTCACACAACTCCTGTATCTTTTGGGTTTCCCTGTTTTATATATGAAACCAAAATTATTATGCTGGTTTTCAAAATTTGAAAAAATCCTTTCGACCTTTGTCCAATTGGGAGTAAAATTTGAACTGAAAATAAGCATTGTGTCCATTCTTTCAATAAGCACTGAAGTCAAAATTGTTTTTACTCAGTTAATTAGGACATTGCGTAGAATCATTGAGTAAGTATTTGCTATTGTTTGAAATGTTTTTCAGGCATTTGGCATTTGTTTTAATAAGTTGTGGGGTTCTGCTCTGGTAGCCTAGTGGGTTTCACATTTTCATTCCTGGCTGCATAGCTTTCCTTCTGCCCTGCAGCTATTCAGAGCTGCTCCTGGCTTGGGGTGGTGCCTATTGTGCTCTTGTCATTCTCCTAGGCCAAGAGACTTGAAGTGGGATTTTTGAATGTGTGCGGTGTGGATTTCCACAAGACCTGCAGTAAGCATTGCTCCATAGTTAAAGTGAATCTTGTTTTGATAGACGGGTTTGTAAGTTGTAACCAAGCCTTCAAAAACTTAGAAATACACTAGTACTGTTCACCTGACATGAGATATTACAGGTGAATTTTCAGCACTGGAGTATTTCCTTTCATGTACTGGTTTCTGTCAAGAACTGAGACGAAATAACCCAAGAAAATGTTAGGAACAGTATTCAGAGCCAGAATACTTCTTAAATGGATGCCAGCAAAAAGCTGTTTAGATGCCAGTTCCTCAGAGGTCCTCGGCTGCCTTCTGCATGGGATACACTGCTGGTTTGAAAATGTGGGGCTTTATAGTGACAAGTTTATTTTTCAAGCACTGAGAGGCTTCCAAAGTCACTGCTGTATTCATTTAAGTATTTTTGCACCCATATATTTTCCTCTTTCACCCTCTCTGGTGATAAAATCAGGCAGGAATTAGATTCTGATTATTCATGTTCAGTCTGTACCATGAGGGTAGCAGGTTCTTCTGTTTTGATTTTTCTCTCCAACAGAGAGCTGATTTGCATAGCATGATTGACCTTGTTTTTCCCTCTGGCAGGGTAGTATGATTTGCTTTTGTTTCTTGAAAACATTGTCAGTCCTTCAAGTACTGCTGAAGGGCAACATTCACCCACCTCTGAAGCCTTTAGAATCTCAGCTGAAAGACAAGAAGAGCCGGCAAGGGGACCACAGGCAGTGAAACAATTTGCTGTTGTCAGATCTCAAGAGTTCCTATAAATTTTACACAATTTCTTATCTAATGGCCCAGTTCCATGAACCAGGACACAGAACCCAACTTTCTACTTGGGTGCTTTGCTCATAACATTGCCTGGGAAAGCTTTAAGGTTTTACAGAAAATACTTTATTATCCATTAAGTTTATATACCTTATCAAAATGCTTTCCTGAAATGTGAAGCTGACAACAGAAGGCAAGTCAGTGTAAGGCCTTAGATAGACCTGTAGATCATGCTTTAATTTTCTCCTACCATCTCTCTCCACTATAGGGATGTCACTTATGGTTGGAAATTACGAAGGGCCATTAAAATATTCTTGAACTGGTTTTAGAGCCCTGCATGGGAAATAGAGCTGAAACACATCTCGTCTGGCTAGGGGGAGAGGGTTAGTTTGGTTGCCTGACTGGGTTACCTGGTCTTCTCTGCTTGTTTCATATAGACACCCAAGAACTCCATGTCTAGGCAAAGTTTCTGCTGTACATTAAAAAGGTCATACCTTGAACATGGCATTCTGTGTTTTCTGTCAATCCCATAGCTTTCAGGCATTGAGCCATGACTTTTACCTCCTATGGTTTTAAACTGCCCCATCCCAACTCTTACAAGTATTGTTCTTTGATTACGCAGTTATTCCTGCACGCATAAGGATTTGTTAGCAGTGAAATGGGCTGGAAACATGAATACATTAGTATGCCAAAACAGCAAATAAAACATTATGTCTGAAAAATCTGCTACCTGTATGCTTCAGCCAGAAGAGGAGAGAAAATGGGTGGTAGGTAGAAGGAAAAAAAACCAAAACTAATCTTTAATCATTTGGGAGAACTTTCTTGTGTCCACCACTGTCCCACCAGTCTCCCAAACAGGTACTTAGCTGGGGAGGAGTTGTGGACCCGTGTGCAGAACTGGTGAAAGCTGATTCTGAGCTTCTCTAAAAGCCTGTGGTGCTTTCGTGGAAAGGGGAAGTGGCAGGTTGCTGTGGTGAGTCCCAATGTTTGCACAGCCCTGCTGGGATGGAGGTTTTGGCTGATGGGAAAGGCTCCCCACAGGAGTCAGCCCTGCTTGGCTGCACTGTGGGGAAGAACAGTTAGACCAGATTCTGCTTCTAACTCCCAGTCAGTGTTTCCCTTTTGGATCAAGTAGTAGATGAGGAGAAATAGCTCAATAATATTCTCCAAAGTGCCTGCTTTCCACTGAGGCCCCAGTTCACCTGATGCACTCTCCCAGTGTGATGCTGGTAGCCAACAGCTGATGCTGCAGGGAATTCCCTTTTGGGCACAGGGTAAGGACTGTGCTCAGCCAGTCAGTACTGGCTCTGGGGACACTTTCCTTCTCTCAGGGCAGCAGCATGGGGTTGGCCATATGAGCCTGAGATGCTGCCCCAGGCAGATGAACACTTCTAACTTCCTTCTGAGACTGGATTGGTGAATTGATGGGGATGAAGGGATTTGGGGTGCAGTGCATGAAATGCCAGGTTTGTTTTCCCTCCTCTGCTCTCATGTGTATATACCCTGTAAGATTAATGCTGATTTGTGTTCTTTTCATGCAATTTGATTGGTGGAGTAAGAAGAGCACCTGGAAGAACAGCTAATCCAAGAGTAACAGCTAATTGTAACTCCTGCTGCTGTCGAGGTGAGGTAGTAGCTAAAACAGCCTACACAGTGCAGTTTCCTCATTTGTACGGGCTCTGTGGATAAGTTTTGTTGAAACCTGTGACAGTGGGATGGTGCTGTCACAGTGTTAGTTTTCCTCTATCTTAATTCAACTATCCTGGTCCTATAATAATAATAAAATATTTTAATAATATTTTTACCTTCACATTAAGCTCTGTGTGTGTTGTACTGGCTTCTTGCTAGCAGTATTTTTCTGGGCACTGACTTCTGAACTTGGAGGTGAACAAGTGCAAAACCTGTCCATGGACAAAGGCATAGCCCAAATAACCGAGTGGTAAGTTCAACCAATCCCAGAAGAAAATGGATGAAACCACTTGTTTGTGACTCACAGGTGGTCTTAAACTCTGTTTGGCACCCCCAAGATCTGCTCTGTATCAAGAATGTTTCATGTGGGATTTTCCAGTTTGTGAGACTCAGGGGTAGATGTGGGGAATGCACAGCCATATGGCAGTATTTCACCAGCCATTCAGCTGGCAGCCCTTTCTCATGGGTAGGACAGTCCTCTTCCACGTGTCTCTGTGCTCTGGGGTCACTGAGAGCAGTGTGGGCTGGGAGCCAGTCATGTGGGACTATTCCAAGAGCTGGAAAGCCACTGAAGAAGCAACCTCAACCAGCCCATAATGCTGCATGCTCTAGAGCTGAAGCTAAGTAAATCATCTCTGTTTGTGCAGCATATCCTAAAGTGCAGCATATTTCAGAGGAAGGGTGAAAAAGAGGGAGTACCATACACTGTGCACACCGTCCTCTTTCCTGCAGCTGAGATAGTTTGCCTTTGGGTGCTCCCTGCATGTTATTTCTCAGAAAAGTGGTGCAGTGTGCCCAAGTGCCAAGGCAGCAGGCACATGAGATCAGCAGCAGGGACTGCATCTTCACATTTTCATGTCAAATCTTGTGCTCTTCACAAGGATGTAAAACCCAAGGGGCAAAGATGCCCCCATCTTGTTACTACAGCCACAGTCATAAGGGCAGCCCCATGACACGTCCACGTGCAGTCCTGATCCACAGACAGTTGGCCTCTTGGCAACAGAGTGCCACTTTTATAAAGCTTTGTAAATCACTCCTCCTCAGTGTAGCCTCTTGGACTAGCAGAGAATGTATTTTCACAGCAAGGACCAGACTCTGGGAAATTTTCTTGTATTCTGTTGCTAAAAGATACGGTATTTTTGTAAAAGAAACAGATTGATTTCCTGCTCTTCCATTACAGTAAGGAACTGGGGTATGTGAAGGAAACTCTCCTTTATCTATTCAAACAGAAGATAGAGTCAGTTGTAGAGATTAATGGTAAAAGGTACTGATTGTGCACCTGAGGTCCTTGGCTCTGCTACACGTGTCTGCACACACACAGTTGTGGCCCTGTGCTGGCAAACCCTTACAGCTGTGCTTTTCTACACTTCTGGCTCTACCAAGCCAGCTGAGCTGCAAGGGGCCTTGAGGGGCTGCCTGCACCACAGCTGCAAATGCTGCCTAAACCACTCTAAACTTCTGCTCTCTCCTCTGCAGGGACCTGTCCATGGAATTACCAAGTTACTGAACCAGAGAAAGTCCTAGAGTGCATGCACTGCTGAAAGAGCAAGGGAAGTCAGAAGAAAGCAATCTGTAGTGACCCCATTTGCTATTTTACTAACTGATACCTGTTCAGCTTCAATTTACACTCCCCTATCTCCCTCTGCAGCCTGTGTGTTCCAGGCTGTGCTAACCAGCACATTCATTTTCCATTGGCAATTGCTGAGCCACTTGTGCTTGGTAGCAGAACACTGATATTTAATTCCTTTAATTTAGAAATGTGCTGTATAAACAGCTAACTGTTTGGACGTGTGGCTATTAATTGTCTTTATGCAGCCAGTAAACATATCATAACCTCAATAAAATCACTACTCTTGGTCATGGCAACTGCCTGTGAGGAAAGGCACCTGCTTCCTACTCCCAAAATTGGATGCTGTATATAATAATGTTGTTGAAGTGGTAACACTTCATTATTAGTGCCTCTGTTTGCTCACTCTATACTTTATAAAGTGGTCATGACTTATAGACAGAAAAGTAATTGATTTGGCTTGGTTTATCTACAGGGGCCCAGGCAATATTTTATCATTTCACTGCTAAAGCTGTTTTTGAACTTAAGTCATTTATGTAAGTCATTTCCAAGTAAAATCTCTGCTAGTTCTAATGCTTTTTCTTTTTCCAACTCTGCTACCCTCATTTCACAGAAGTTTTACAATTTAAATATGTGGGTGTTTTTTTAAACAATTCTAACTTTTATATTTGAGGAATATGATTGCTGGTACCTTGCTGCACAGTTGTAGGGGGTGTATTTCCCCCTACACCCCACCCCACCACCACCACCCCAGTGCTTTCCAAGTGGTTTATTAGTAATCTGGGAAATATGATTCTCCATTTCAGAAAAGATTTTCAAAATTTGGCTGCAAACCAGAAGCAGAACCACACTGCACTGCATCAGTGCAATTAATACTAAGGAAGGTTGAACATTTCACAAAAGGAAAACTACCAGAAATAGTTTGAGGTTTTGACTTCACCCAGAAGCCTCTGGTTTACTTTACTACTAAAATTTCCAGCAAAATGGACTTAATTTTTGAAATGCTTTTTGTTTTAGATAGAGCCATGCATTCTGCCAAAACATGGCTGCTGGATGAGCAAAGACTTCCAAGACAGTCTCTGCAGTAACAGATGCAGGACTGAAGGCTGGAAGTGACGTGAAGCATAGAAGGTCCAACCAGAACTACACAGGGCAGCAACAGGAATGAATTTTGAAAATCCTGAGTCTGAGCAACAGAGGGACAAGTTGGAGCCCTTCACAAATGACCTGTGAAGATGAGATCCTCTGGAACCACCACTGGTCTTGATACCAGTTTGGACAGATGCCACTGGAGAAGACCTACAGTTTGTCTTTAAAATATATGCAAGGACTCCATAAGGTGAGGTTTATGAAGAGCCCATATTGGTTGGACAAATAAGACACCACCTGCCCCAACACATCTCACCTGTTGATGTTCATACACCATAAGACCAAGTGCTAGAAGAATATGTGGTTTTGTATTTTGAGACTCTTACCATATCTGCCTCATTTCTGGTGACACAGAAGAGGCAGTGGTCTGTGAGAACCTAGTAGCAGCAGATTTGATTCCACATTCTATCTCTAGAAATGAGATGGTCCTTATCAAACACAACCAAGTGTGGAAGCGGAGCTTCTGGAAGCATATGTGCATGTGGCCTCCCTGCTCTGTCACAGGAGGGATCTCTTATGGGTTGGTTCTTTCTGAAGCCCTCCCCTTTTTTAGCCAAACTCTTCCAGAAGAGTTAGAAAACCTTTAAAGCAGCATTTTCTAAAGAAGGGACTGAGCCGTGTGTGGGAAAGCAGCCAGAGCCCAGGAAAGGCTGGTAGAGGATGTACGCTAATGAAGAAACTGTCCTGGTAGATGGGATCATGATTCAGCCTTCTTAGGAGGGAAGAGATGAGGAAAAACCACTGGAAAAGTGCCAGAACAGAGTGATTAAAAGCCCTTTCATTTTATATTACGAAGTGGCTGAAGGCTGCCAGCCTCGTTTGAATTTAATGGGAGCTTGTCCTTGTCCCATGTTCATGCTGCATCACGAGTCGCGGCCGTCGGATCTTGCGAGGGCAGATGCCTGCGCAGATGAGCGGCTGCTGCACTACACACAGCGCGCACGCTGCGCCTCCTGTGCCCCGCAGGTAACGCAGGTAGACAGGCAGGGCGCTGTGCCGCTGTCCCGTTCCCTCCTCTGCTCACTCCGGGCTGCATACTGCCTGCGTGCCGTGAGAGCATCATTCCCGTCGCCGCTCACCCCCCTCCTCTGGCCGAACCTGAGCTGGACGCAGGTCGTTGCGTTGCCGCGGGGGGAATTCACCGGGTGCCCCCCATCTGGCCAGGAGTTTGCAAGCAAGGCTGGGGCAGGGACACGCAGCCGCCCGCCCCTCGGGCGGACCGAGCGCCTCTCGCCGCGGCGCGAGGGGTCCGTGCTGCAGGGCTGAGCAGCCACTAGCTCGGACTGTGCGCTGCCGGCCGCCCTTTCCCCTCATGCCGTCCCACGGGCCCTGGAAGCAACTTCTGGGCCGGCGTTAATCCCCGCGGGCCGCCTCAGCCCGGCCTCGGCTCTCCCTTTCTGCCTCTTTCCTCCCGTCCCTCCCGGGCGCCGCCGCCATGTGGCCCCGNCACACGGCGCCGGCGAGCTTGGTGTGACCAGCCCCGGCAGCCCCGGCCATCACCGCACGGCGCCGGCGAGCTTGGTGTGACCATGCCCGGTAGCCCCGGCCACCGCCACACGGCCCCTGGCGATCTTGGTGTGATCAGCTCCGGTCACAGCTCTGCCCTGCCCTTCGGAGGGGCTCGCGGCAGTGGCGCAAACGGGCTGCAGGCTGCCGCTGCCTTCCCAAGGGGGCCTTCTCCCGTACCAGCTCACGGCTGCGTGCACTGGGCTCTGTGCCTGGCTCGACCCCCGGCCGGCGGGTTGCAGAGCAGTTAAGAAAGATCCACATCGCCCACCTCCAGCTCCACCAACCACAAACCTACACACACTTCTAGTGGTTCTTCCCTACTCCAGCAAAATAGTTGGCACATTGACTAGAGGAGCAGCAGCTTGCAGCTGGCACAGATCAGCCATGACATGCTGGCCTCTGTGGCTTCACTTTGAACTCTCTCACTTGTTGTTGCCTCTTCCTCCCCCCCTTTCCTCACAGAGCCGCACAAAGAGAGCTGGCAGGGCCACCCACCACCGCAGCAGGCACCGCTCACCTTGCGAAGCAGGGGCCCCTCTGTGCCCCCTTCCTGCCGCTCCACCCCTCCCGCAGTTGCTTTGCCCCCATCACCATTGTATTCACTTGCCTTTAAAATTGGCGGGAGACATCAGCTATGCTCAGATGATGAAAAGAGAGGGAGAAGCACCTGCTCATGTTTGGGGCTTGGGTTTAGAGCTGTGCTTGTGCTGAATACATACACCCCTATTTGGGTACTCAGATGCAGCAGAGTTGGAGGGGGGCTTTCATTCAGATGCTGAAATACTCAGCCAGACCACAGTGCAGCAGTTTGCAGAGAAACCACCTCTCTCATCCNCGAGCTTGGTGTGACCATGCCCGGTAGCCCCGGCCACCGCCACACGGCCCCTGGCGATCTTGGTGTGATCAGCTCCGGTCACAGCTCTGCCCTGCCCTTCGGAGGGGCTCGCGGCAGTGGCGCAAACGGGCTGCAGGCTGCCGCTGCCTTCCCAAGGGGGCCTTCTCCCGTACCAGCTCACGGCTGCGTGCACTGGGCTCTGTGCCTGGCTCGACCCCCGGCCGGCGGGTTGCAGAGCAGTTAAGAAAGATCCACATCGCCCACCTCCAGCTCCACCAACCACAAACCTACACACACTTCTAGTGGTTCTTCCCTACTCCAGCAAAATAGTTGGCACATTGACTAGAGGAGCAGCAGCTTGCAGCTGGCACAGATCAGCCATGACATGCTGGCCTCTGTGGCTTCACTTTGAACTCTCTCACTTGTTGTTGCCTCTTCCTCCCCCCCTTTCCTCACAGAGCCGCACAAAGAGAGCTGGCAGGGCCACCCACCACCGCAGCAGGCACCGCTCACCTTGCGAAGCAGGGGCCCCTCTGTGCCCCCTTCCTGCCGCTCCACCCCTCCCGCAGTTGCTTTGCCCCCATCACCATTGTATTCACTTGCCTTTAAAATTGGCGGGAGACATCAGCTATGCTCAGATGATGAAAAGAGAGGGAGAAGCACCTGCTCATGTTTGGGGCTTGGGTTTAGAGCTGTGCTTGTGCTGAATACATACACCCCTATTTGGGTACTCAGATGCAGCAGAGTTGGAGGGGGGCTTTCATTCAGATGCTGAAATACTCAGCCAGACCACAGTGCAGCAGTTTGCAGAGAAACCACCTCTCTCATCCTCACACCACCACCCCCCCAAAAAAACCCTATTATTTTAAGCACTTTATGTGCTGAATACTCAAGTGTTTTTTACCTTACAATAGGAACACTGTTAGGATGGGCTAAATGGACTAACCAACAGCAGCCTTCTTGCCCCACTACACAGTGACAGTAAGTTACCTGCATACATCATGTCTCTTGAAAGCATTTTGGGACACACAGTTTCAACCTGTAAGACATGTTTGGATACCTAGGAGGAGTCAGGCAGTCTAATATCAAGTGAGAAGGAAAGGACATTTTTCCAAGGCTTGGGAACTAATAGAGTGAGGATGAACTTCTTGTGACAGATGGTTGTTGGCAGTTTCCTTGCTCACTTCCAAAGCCTAGATCCGAATGAGTGACCAAAACGAGCTTGGACTTTCTTCCCTCTCACTTCTATGACTTTTTCGTGGGGAGGGACGTGGGTCTAGCACATTTGGACTGAGGCAAGGTAGCGGTTATGAGCCCTGCACACCCCAAGCCAGGGAGCAGCCCAGGGCTGTCCATGCGCAGAGAGTTGGTAACAACACGAGGCACAGCCTGGTGTCACACAGACATAGCAGTGGGTCTGATGGCAGTACTGACTCAGTGCCTGGCATTGCACCTGAGCTAATAAGCCTTGGGTTTGTTAGCTTGGGCACAGCACTGCAACTGACATCAGGGGACCTGCACTGGTTCCCAGCCCACCAACTGGGATGCCTCTGGGCTGTTTTTCCTGATTCTGGTGCTAGGTAAGCACAGACAGTTTGAGGGCCAAGAAAGTTACGTCATTCAAAGACCCCGTTCCTTACTTTTTGTGACACTTATTAAGGCTGAAGCCCCAGTAGTTCCTCAGCTTTTGCTCCTGCCTCCATCTCAAGAGGAGATGGCCAGGAATGGGCAAGCTAAGGGAGGGCATGGGAGCAGCTATAAATGGCTTTGGCACTGTGCCCACTGCAGTGCTCTGCCTGCCCACTCTTCCTTTTATTCATTTTCCGCCATCAGACTTGAAGAGCATCTTGCACCTGAATCTACCTCATGGCTCCACACAGCGGCTAAGGAAGGTTTGAGAAATCAGTCACCTCTGCTTAGATCTATAGTCAGCAGAACTCTATTTGTTTCAGCTGCTGGATTCCAGGACTGGAGTCACCTCATCCAAAAGGCATCAGGCATATCATCAGGTGAATTGTATCCAAAAGATTTTTCCCTTACACCACTAACTGTAAAGGAGCCCATGGCTCCACTAGAGAGTGAGGAGAGAGGAATCCCACCATTGGAATCCAGAGGTGTTTAAGTTTTCCCAGTGACCCAGGGCTCTGCACTGGGTGTTTGCCCTAAGCCCTTGCCATTGCAGCAGGACTCCTCAGATTCCTGCCTAGAGCTGTGCAGCATGTCCTCCTCCCCTCCCTGAGGGCCCCCAAGGCACAAGGGTCTCCACTAATGTCCTCTGCGCAAGAAACACCAGACCTGGCTGTGATTAGGCTGGTGGAGGCAGCACTATCTTGCCTTTGCCCCATAACACTGTTACTGCAGCTAAGGAGAGATTTGGGTGTGATGTCTGACCTGACAGGCTTCGGAGTCGTTACCTTCCAGGTCATCTTCCTGACCATCTGATGTCAGTCTGCTGGGGCAGGGGGAGAGTGGACGGAGCCAGGCTCATGGGGGGGAAGTTGGGCAGGTGACTCCTGTGTCATTTACCAGGCACTTCAGTGCTGGGTATTAAGGGTCTGTGGGCCACATGCTGTCATCTGCTCCACGGACCTGACCCTGCCTGCCCAGTATCAGGCAGCTGGGTACTGGGAACACTGCATGGATTGAGTCTGACTTGGTAAATTAATTAGTTTGCAGAGTCATGTGTGATCTAGTGAAATGTAAGCAGTTTCCTGCTAAAGAGCCCCTTTTCTAAAAACTGAGGTGGTGGAGTTAGGAACACTCACTTTATGCCAGCAGACATGATGCCTCCGTCACTGCGCGGGAAAAAGCCCCAAGGAATTTGAGCGGTGCAATGATAAAAGGCCATGAACAGCTGCTGAAAGTGTTCATGAACCAGGAGTAACTTTACACAAAGAACTAAACCAGAAATAAAGCCTGGTTTGATTAAATGGTTGGATTCAGGAAAGCAGGTCACCTCCTGGAAAGCAGCTTATGTAGGTGTGAGATGATTCAGGCTGTTTCTGAAGAGGGGAAAATATGCAACAGCTTGCTGGCTAAAGCACAGGCCGCCCCACTCCCAAGTAAGGCCACAGACTTCCAGGGACCCTTGTCATCGCTCCTCAGTCCCTGTGCTCTCATGGAATACTAATGTTCGTCTGCCTGGTCCCTGCCTCCAAAACAAAAATACACACACACACACACACATGCACGCACTCATGCAAACAATTCCCAAATTGCTAAGATTCATTCACCTACACAAAAGCAGTTTCAAAGGTGAAATTCAAAGGTGGTGAACTTTTCCACTCTTGGTCAGATCATGCCCAGAACTTCATTCCTTAGGTAGCACAGTGGCCAAAATCCCTGATTGAAACCATAAGCACTTGGCATCTGAAAATCAGGACACGTCCATTTTTGTGTCTAACCTCAAATGATTGCTTGGAAATAATATCTGATGATCTCCCCCTGAGGACCTAAGAGCACCTTACAAGTCACTGTAGGAGATGGAAACCTTCAAGGCCTTGTGACTACATGGGTCAACTGGCGACCGCTGCTGATCCTGCTCATGTAACCAGGGGGGCTGGAAAAAGCAAAGCTATTTGCTAACTCAGGGTTTGTCACTATGACTTGTGAGAGGTGGGATCTTGTGGCCTGGGTGATTTTTTTGCAAAATAGCTGGCAGAGAGCCTGGATACACATCCTGGTCCGTATCTGCTTTCGCTGTAATTTGGCCCAAGCAGTCGAAAGCAAATGAGGGAGGATGTAGGAATAATATGGGGGAAGCTGGAGAGGTTGGAAATAATCAAATTAGACTGTGCCTGGGAAAACCAAAGTTAATATATTTGGGAAAATAGTCTGAAACACTACTGCTCAATAGGACAGAGAAACCTGGAAAGCAGGAACATCAATTAGCAGCCACTGCTGCACCATGGGCCAGGACAAGCCCGTGTGATTTGGGGCTGCCCACTGAAGCATCTCAGCACAGAGTGGGGTCTGCTGGGGCTGCAGCAGGGCTGCTGCCATTGTTACTGTGCACACCAGGCCCGGGGTGATGCAGACAGGCTGAAGTTTTTCAGAGAGCACCACATCAGATGAGAGGTGGGAGGGAACAGCTGGATGAGAAAAGCCTGAAAGAATTCTGCATAAACAGCTTTTCCAAATAGTGACTAAAGAAGGAGGATATGATAACCCTCTGCAAGTATTTGAAGGCAATAAACACCAAGTATGGCTCATGTGGGATAAGATTACATGTAATGGGATGAATTTATGGGCAGGGAAAAATGTGTTTTATGCAAGGACACAGGTACAAAGTAATAGAAGGTGGTTTCCCAAAAGGACGGGTGGAAGTCTGACTGGTATACACAAAACTGTTCCAGGTAGAAAAAGAAAACAAGGCCATGTGCTGTTGGAGCAGTTCGGCAAAGGAGAAGTCGATAAGATAGGTCCTTTACCTTCGGGTCTTTTGCTGTGAGGCTTGTTGTTCTGTAGAAAAGAAAAACTAACATTCATCACCTTGCTTAAAATCCCTACCAGAAGCAAGCTGAGTACAAAAATAGGTAACAAGACTCTTTTTCCACAGTGGTGAAGAACATTGCTCATCACAGTCTGGAACTTTCCTTGCTTGTGCAGCGAAGGAGGTGTGACATCCTGCTTTGTGTGGGTTTTGTGGAGGATGGCCCAGAGGACATAAAAAGGGATAGTTAACTGCAGTCAGCTATCACCTGTGTCACTGGCAGCATGCTGGCGGTGGTGAGGTGACTTCATCCCAAGCTGCATTCTTTGTGGAAGTTAACATGCAACATATTGGGAGTGTTTGTTGGCCAGGTACCTGATGACCAAGCTGTAATTAATTCCTGGGATTGCAGTGACAATCAAACCAGGGAAGGGGCACTCCTGTTCTAATGCTAATTTTTCTTCACCACAGAAGTGAGGCACAATTTTTCACCTCGTGTTTATTCAGACCCTTTGGAGGCTCTCTCTTGTACAGGTATTTTTAAAGGAAAAAAACCAGGACTTGGGTGCAATCCTATCACCTGCCAATTGCTCTCTCCATTCCAGTCAGTATAAAGCTAGGCAGAAAAGGGCTTTTTTTTCCCACTTTGTCTCTCTCTTCCTCTCCCATTCCTCTAAATCTGTGTAATCTGTAGAGGCCAGAGTATTCAGTGCTGCTCAGACCCTGTATTTTGGCTCATTAAAATGTCAGACTTGCCACTGCACACCCACGATGCTCATTCCTACTGACATCAATGGACAATGAAATCGGTGGGAGTTGAGGAAGTAGAAAAAGCCCACAACTTTCTTTATGATGAGATTAGTGATCAAAGTAGCTTTAAATTGTGTTAAACTCCTCTTGTGTCATTAAGCAGAGTTGTCAGGCTGTCCAGTCTAACACAAGCGCACGAACATTTCAGCAAGTTTTCTTGTGTGACTTGGGAAGGAAACGTGTCTGAAACTCACCTGTGCTCTGCTGATGGGCTGTGCCAAGGCTTTTGTGCAGCTGGTGATCGGTAAAACATGAGGAAGATGGATTTTGCTGCTGTGTTTCCAGGTTTTATAATGCATCACACAAACCATTTAATAAATACACAGTAAAGTGGAAAATAAATTGTTCTGAGAGAAGCCCGAGGTGATCTGAAAGCCAAGCACAACAAAGCTGTCACTCAGCTTCTCTGGGACAAAACCCTTTCTTCCCATATTTTCAGACTGCAGAATTGAGTAAGCAGCTACTACAAACTCAGGGTTTTTTACCTAGTTGCTTCCAAACCTTATCTAAGATATTTCTTCTGTCTAAGACTGCTCACAGAAATAATGCACAGCCTGAAAATAAGCTTTGATCAGAGCTAAAATTACAGTTTGGAAAACTGTACTACTGCTGTCTGTCACCTTCCTCACATTTAAAAGGATCTTTGTACTTTTTCATTCAGAAAAATACATGCCTTGCCCATAGGTGAGACTTTTATACCCCCAAATATGTCTAATAATGTTTCTAGTTTAATTCTGGAAATTATTTTAATGAGGACTGTCTCTCTTCTAATAAACCAATATAATGGAAGCTCATGGAATATAATCAAAAGGTTTCTCATGTAATAAATCATTATATTTTATTATGTGTGAAAGAGCTGCTCAGCATTTCTAAGTATCCCATACATGAACTACTTTTCCAGGATACTGCCAAGGAGCTGAGTTTTCCCCAAAGACAAGCAAAGCGTTAATGTTTCTACTTCAGTTCTCATTTTCTGCTGCACCAGACGTATCTTAGGGAAACCGAGGGGACCTGGTGGTGACCGTGACTGGGGCTCGGTGCTCATTGTCCTGAAGCTGGGGCCGGCGTGGGCAGTGGTGCTGCTCCAGTGCAGACACGGACACAGGCTCCTTGGAGAGCTCTCAAATAAGTGCTAAATGGGGGCAGCGCATGTGTGACACAAGGCATTTAATTAGCATGTTAAATACTCACATGTACATTTCAAAGCAGCGCCAGCTGAGCAGAAAAGCAGCCTAACACGCAGTTTGAGGGAAACAATCATATCTGCAAACTTTTTTTTTTCCCCCTAAGTTGATTGTTGTTTTTTGGACAGTAAAGGGAAATCTGGTTTTTTGGAAGCAGAGCATATATTGAAGTCCTGTATTAAATCAGCTGGCTGAACTGCAGATGCTGAAGGCTATGGTAAGAACTCGCCAGCTTCTTTGGAAAAGTACTGTCTTGTTCTGGGCATGGTTTAGGCTATACAAGTTTATTGCAGATGTGAACTCTGCCCCGTAGGTTAGGGGCACACACTTCAGCATACATCATAGCAGATTTCTGGGACACTGAAAGGCTGCCAGAACAAATTATCTTGCTCCACCTGGACCCAAGTGAAAAGGAGATTTCTCTCTTTGATTCATCAGCATCTCAGCCAGATGAACTTGGAAACTCAACTTGCCAAATTCACACAGTTTGAGAAGGTTCACATTAAATCCATGGGACCTGACTGTGCTTTCCAGAGCTTCTCCTGGCGTTATTCCTGTAGCAATCTCTTCCAGTTCCATTGGCCCAAAAGCCTGAAAAAATAAATTCTGAGGAAAGTGCCTCCCTAGTTAGAAAGGTTCCAGTCCTTTAGCTGTCACCTGGTGTGAAGCTGGTCCAGCACACACACACTCATTTCTCTCTTTTGGGCCACCTTCACTTGCAGGCCAAGCAGCAGTGTCCAGTGCAGGCAGCAGAGGGCAAGCAGGTATCTACCTCATCTGATATCGGCTAGTCACAGGCATGGTCCCACTGCATGCTCTGCTGCCCTATAAACATTTGTACCTGGGACATAAAGGACTCACACTTTAACAAAAACTCACAGGAAAACAAAACAAACAAAAAAATCCAAACAAACCCATCACCCCATCAAGCCTGGTTTTAGAGACACCAGAAGCTGTTTTAAGTGTAACCACAGGTGTAGAAATTGTAAAGAACTTCTCCCCCAGCTCTGCTCCATCAGAGCATCACTGATCGGGAGCAGGAGTTCAGCCTCATTGGTAGGTGCTCCAGAGGCCCAGGGGAAGGGAATTAATGCTCCTTTGGACATTATATTCTGCCATGCTCCCTTTCCCAGTATTGTGAGAGGCAGCCAAAGCTGCTGCCACCGGAGAAGAGGGACCTGTAGTGACTGCACAAGGGGCACCAGTTTTGAACAGTGAGAGGGAGGGTTTAGGCTGGACATCAGGATGAAACTTTCTATGATGAGGATGGAACAGGTTGCCCAGGAGAAGCTGTAGATGCCCTGTCCCTGGAAGTGTACAAGGTCAGGTTGGATGAGGCTTTGAGCAACCTGATCTAGTGAAATATGTCCCTGTCCATGGCAGGAGGGTTGGACTAGCTGGTCTCCAAAGGTCCTTACAACCCAAACTGTGCTGTGATTCTTAGAGCCACTGCAGCAGAGTGCCAGTGAGAGGGGATCTGAGGGTGCTGGACACATTGTGGGATTGGGCCAGGCATAGACACAAGACCCTGCAAAGCAGTCTTCACCAGGCATGTTTTGGTCATTGAGTACTGGCCGTTTGGATGCAATGCACTCTAAAAACGTATTAGATGTCAAGGTCCTGGCGGCTGGAAGCTGATGAAAATGAGAAGGCACCTGGGGAAATCTGAGAGCAGCAAGAAAACAGGAGGCTGGAGACAAAACTGCGATTTTTAAATCCCTTTCTTCTCTAGAGTTTCACAGTCTGCTGGGTTTGGCCTAAGATGACATGAAAGATCTGGTGTGTTTCCTGTTACACATGAAAAATGACATACACACCAGTAACATCAATATTATTATAATTTTTTTAATCGGACTTCACACATAATTTTTACTAAAAATATGTATTTTGAGATTTATAGTTCATCTTAGCCTGTTTCATCTGGTTTTTCTCATTGAGCATGACCAGAGTTTTGGGAAGAGTGATGAGATACTGCCCCTCCAGGCAATGCCATCGCTGCCCAGAGTTAAGTCAGTAGTGCCAATGGGCCACCTGCATCTTTAATAATGTCAAGCAGCTTCAAAACACTGACATCTGTTTGTGAAGTTTGAAGTTTAAGTGATTTCTCAGATATGCAAGTGAACACTCTCTACCTGGAACCTTACTTGGAAAATATTTGACATTTCTATAGCAGGCATTTGCTCACTTAGGAAAAAATTATCCAGAAAAAATAAGGACTTTGCTGCTCAGCCAATTCTTACACACACCACAAGTGAGCTCCCCTATCCTCTCTTTGCTCTACATTGTCATGTTTCTACAAGAGAGAGAAACACCACTGCCGTCAGTCTGCTTGTGGGCTTTTCCATCCTGCAGGAACTCTGCTCCACTGCTCATACGCTGATGTATTTTGTTTTATTTTTGCTTGACAATTCACTATCGAAACAGTAAAACTGGGGGATTTTTGATTATTTAACTAAGGATGCTTTTAATTGCTCAATAATGTAACAAATCCTGTAAAGGGATTTGAATTTTTGCTCAAATACCAGAATCCCTGGCAGAAGTTCAGTATTTCTTACATTTTAAGCAGGCCTTTTTACTGTGTTTTTACAATACTTTAAAGGGTCTCATCTCTTTTTTAAATACCTTTGTGGGGATTGGACCGTATAATAACATGAAGACTTGGATAAAATCCAATCCAGATCAGCTGCTATTACAGAAACAAATCAAACAGGGTTGGGTTTTTTTGTTCTCTTTACTCAAAACAAGAAACAGGGCTGGAGCTGCATCAGCCGCCAGTGAGTTGGAGGTTAACCCCAACATGTCAAATCTGCAACTGGGTTCATCCTTCCCCACAAGGCCAAGAAGGGCATGCATGTTGCAGTCATGCACACTCATCCATGCATGGAAAGAGCATGAAGGCTGTGCATGGCTATGTAACGAAAAAACCAAAATTGCCCCATACACCAGAGCAGGGTGTTTGGTGCTGAGCTGGTTATAAAGCCGGGCTGAAGTCAGCACCCTGCTCTCTCAGCGGCTCCAGCATTCAGCAACTTGTCAAGTCAGACCCTCATGTTTGACTAAATCACAGCAGCAGAACCAGCAACCCCAGCGCAGGTCTGGGGGGAGCTCCCGTCCCTGCTCTCCCCACCATGGCTTTCCCAGATCCAGCCCCGCTTCAGCCCCCGTGCCTCAGCACTGGGGAGCAGAGCCTGATACACAGCATGGTTCAAACGCATATTTCTTCCTTATAAAAACATAGAAAAAGATATTTGGCTTCTGTTACTAGAAGCTTGGGATGTAATTAATCCACCCTATCTTGCATTTTTAATTGTCTGCACTTAAGTATCCAAGTCTTTCACAACCCCAGTAGTTTTAAGATGCAGGGAAAATATTACAGCCATTTTCACAGCGAGAGAGGCTGTGGCATAGAGCCTCTGAGTAAGTAGGCCAAACTTCAGAGAAAACCTGGAGCATGACTGAGAACAGAACCCAGATGTACCCAGGCTCATGCTCCATTTTAATACACCACTAGGATCCCTCTCACTCGTGATGCCAGTATAATGGTATTTCCTCTCCTGGAATTGTGGTTCAGCTTTGGCCAGCACCTCTCTCTCTGAGAAGTCAGATAGAGAGAGGGAGAAAAAGACCAGAGAAGTACAACCCAGACAAGTTCCCTTGTGCAGAGGATCTCCATACAAGGCAAGGAAGAGGCACAGGAGCTTGTAGAGGACAGTGAGGTGCTCTGTGCCTGGTGGAGCAGCAGGCAGACCAGCAAGCTGGCGGCATGGGGCTGGGCTTCACCCAGCCACAGGATAGGAGGGCTTGGTGATGGAATTTGGGGTCAGCTTGGGTCTGCTTCTACTTTCTCTCTGTTCTGCAATGAGCCATTTAACACTTAAGGGTTTTTCTACCAGGAGGGGGGAACTTTGGCAGGGTGTTTAAAGTGTAAGTTTAACATGTGCCAGCTGCCTTGAGCAAACTCCCCAGGTCAGTCCAAGTGCAAGGCAGAGCACTTGGGAGTGGCTGTTCCAAAGGTGCTCTTAGACCTCTTGCTTACAGGTAGTTTGTGACAGGATCATGGGTATATAGAATCATAGAATTGTTTGGGTTGGAAGGGACCTTAAAAATCATCTAGTTCCAAACCCCCTGTCATGGGCAAGGATGCCACTCACTAGATCAGGTTGGTCAGAGCACCATCCAACCTGGCCTGGAATACTTCCAGTGATGGAGGGATGGGGCATCCACAACCTCTTTGGGAACCTGTTCCAGTGCGTCACCACTCTCTGAGTAAAGAACTTCTTCCTGACATCTAATCTAAATCTGCCTGCTTTTGGTTTAAAACTGAATTTTGTTTGTCCCTTGTCCTGGCACTATCTGCCCATATAAAAAGTCCCTCTCCCTCCTTTTTAGAAACCCCTCTTAGGTACTGGAAGTTGATATTAGGTCTCCCGGAAGCCTTCCCCTCTGCAGGCTGAAAAGTTCCAACTTTCTCAGCCTCCTCTTTGTAGGAAACATGCCTTGTCATGGTTTAAGCCCAGATGGAAATTAAGCGCCATTAAGCCGCTCGTCTCTGCATCTTCCCCCAGTGGAATGAGGAGGACTGAAGTAACACTGGTATGTTGAGATAAGAACAGCTCAAGAATTGAAAATTAAGTAAAGTACAATAATAAATAATAAATAATGGTAATAAATAATAGTAATGATAATACAAAGGAAACACACAAGTGATGCACAGTGCAATTGCTCACCACCCGCTGATCAATGCCAGACCCCCTTCCTGAACCCAGATTGACCACACTTCCAGGTAACTCCCAGCAGTTTATATTCTGGGCATGACGTTCTGTGGTGTGGAATACCCCTTAGGTCAGTTCGAGTCACCTGTCCCAGCTATGCTCCCTCCCAGTTTCTTTTGCTTACCTCCTCACTGGCAGAGCATGAGACAAGGAGGAAAAAAAGATCCTTGACTTAGGATAAACAGGACTTAGCAAAAACCAAAACATCAGTGTACGATCAACACGATTCTCATTCTGAATCCAAAACACAGCACTGTAAAAGGTACTGAGGAGAAATTAATTCTACCCTGCCTGTAACCAGGACAGTGCTCCAGCCCTCTGACCATCTTTATGCCCTCCTCTGGACCTGCTCCAATAGGTCCACATCTTTCTTGTGTTGAGGACCTGGATGCATCACCAAACCTGGGTACAGTACTCCATGTGCTCCAGTACATCCAGGTACACAAGGGCAGAGTAGAGGTGGAGAATCACCTCCCTTGACCTGCTGGTCACACTTCTTCTAATGCTACTCAGGTTTGGCTTTCTGGCCTGCAAGTGCACACTGTTGTCTCAGGTCTGGCTTTTCATCCATATGTGTCATGATGAATATGCTGTGAAGTCCCACCTTAGTACTGCATACAATGATCCTGGCAGACATAAGCCCTTAGGCAAGAAGGGCAAAGGTCAGCTTTACCAAACCTGAAGACCCTCACATGCACCATGGTGGTAGAAATGCAAAGTATTCTTTTTTCAAGCTTTTGTATTTCCAGGATGACCTGTATTAAGTACCCTTGCCCTTACAGCAATGACAAAATGACATTTACTCATAGAAAGAATTAAAAAACTTCAAAGACTTGAAAAAAAGACCCCATTCGGTGTGTTAGGGAAAAACCACCCAGGAAGACTTGAAAAAATTTAGGAAGAGCTTTTGACCCTGTATAATTACTTCGCAGAGCTCTTCTAGTTCATGCTTGCAATCATGTGGCCAAATATTAGAGCTGGGAAGATGCAGTTTTACTGAGGACATTGTTTTTTAACTCCAGGCCTGTGTAAGAGGCACTAAAATGCAAGTATACTGTGCACTGTGCTGTAAGGCAGCTGAGCAGAGCTTACATCCTAGGCTTGGAAAATGACAACTGCCTCTACAGTGCAGGGAAGGACCTGATGGGCCGCTCGCCCCAGCTGGCTGCAGGGCTGCATTCTCTGGGCAGCAGTGAGCCTGTGCAGGCGCAGGCAGCATACAGCCCATGCCACACCTGATTTATGACCAGTGGATGTCACACCCTGCTCCTCTTCCTGCCTGCCTTGCAGTGTACTGTGACCCCTGCCTTCAGACACACATGAGGAATTAAATGAAGCCATGCCTGACATCCTGATGGAGGCTGTGGCGTGCTCTGTGCAGAGCTGTCAGACAGACCATGGTGTGATGGTGGCATTGTGAAAAGCTTCCTCCATCTGGCAGACACAGAGACAGGCACCACTGAAGATGTGCCATGGCCTTCAACAATGCAAAGCTCCCCAGAACCACACCCAGCATCCCCAGGTGGCTGCAGACACAGGTGCCAAACCAGATGCTGGCACGCCATCAGTGTTTTTGCTCACTCAGATATGCCTGGCAGTCTTACCAGGGTCTCAAGCTGTCAGACTATGCCGAAGAAAAATTAGGCTCTCCAAGGAGTTTGGCCCCCACTCCAAAATGAGTGTCTTTTCAGGGCATTCTTCATTCCTCCCAAACACAGACTGTGAACCATCAGCTCGCAGGTACTTTTTCTTGGTTGTACCTGTGCCACTGCATGAGGGTGTAATGAACTTGGCAATGGGCACAGTCACTAGACAGACAGGACGAGTGCCTTAGCCATAAGGCCATCAGACAGAGATGGTTCAGCCCTCCAGCAGCAGAGTAGCTTGGGATTGTCAGCACTTGACTCTACTTTTGGAGGTGGGGGAGGCCAGGCGAGCCCAGAGATGCATCAGAGCCCAGGGCTGCTTCATCGTTTTGATCCCAAACACCACAAATTCCAAAGGCATCCTCTCCTCCACTGTATCCAGATTCTTTTTTGCCTCTGGAGGCCCAGGTGACCTTGCGTGACACCATGTCCTTTGACTTCTATCTGTATCTCCAAGAAGTCCTGTTTTCCATCAGGGCATGCACAGTGGTCTTAGCAATTTTTTCTCTTCTTGAAGCCAGAGGCTGTGAGAAAGCATCTCTTCCCACATCTGCAGGTTTTGTACTCACTTTGAAATCTGAGATATATTTATGGTTCGGCTCCTCTGCTTTGTGCACATATTAATGTGAGTGTGGGAATTCCGTGCAACTTGAGACAGAGATTTCCTTTGGTAACCACATCCATGATCTGCCTTAGCCCGGTAGCTTAGTGATCTCCTGGCAGCATGCATCACCCATTCTTAGTTTGCACAGATCTTTCCTCTACCACTTATCATCTCATCCTCCTATAAACGTTTGTCAATTGTGTCTAAAAATCTCTTCTGCCATGATGCCAAGGAAAAGCCTTCTAAAAACCAGTTTTTGCTGTTGATAATGCTAATTCTCTTATCAGTTCCCTCAGACCTGGGCCTGCCTGTGCTGTAAACTGCCTGGGCAAGACAAACGCTTGTTCTTTCTTTGGCACAAGGGGATGATGGTCCAGAGTGATGCTCTGTGACACAATAATAAAAGTGATAAACAAATAATCAGATGAATGCAGGGGGAAGTGCTTGCTAGAACACTGGTGGAAAAGATCAAGTGATTCCTCTAAAAAGCAAGTCATCTCAAATATCATCTTCCTTCACCCAAATCAAGTGACCAGGACTTGCACTGGTATGACTGAACACATTTTCTCTGTTCAGATTCTGCTTCCCCACTACCTCTTCAATTTCTGATTCTCTTCACTTTCAGAGCCCACAAACATAATTCAATTAGAAATAAAATTTAATTTACAACATCAAAAACAGTCACATTTGGAAACAGTCTAATTCCCTGATGCTCGAAAGCACATCACATTACAATTTATCAACCATCACATTTTTAACTATGTCAGACATTTGTCATAAAATCACTGTTAAATGGATATCTAATGGCTTCTAATAAATGTCAAAATGAACTTGCAGATGCCTATTCAAAATATATTAGGAGCCATTAAACAGCAATTAAAAGGAAGTTTCACAAATAATATTTTATATTAGATATGTTGTAGAGCTAGGCAAGGAAGGGACAGTGACATTTTGAGGACCTTCTGGAAGTGCTCCCTTGTGCCACGTATTTCTGCAATGATGGACTGCATACCTCTCTGGAGAGCATCCCATGCTTCCTGGACATTCCTGCAGGATGAGGCCCTGGGCACTCATGATGTGGATGCTGTAATTCACTGCTTTAAGGTGCAGCATGAACAGTATGTGAAGTAATGGCATTATTCCCACTCTCCCTCGTGCCCTTCTGCTCTAGAGGCAGAAAGCTGTCCCAGACCCTTCCCCAGCGTTGCCCTCTAGGGTGCTGGGAAGTGCTGAAGAGGCAAGGATATGAGGCAGGAAGGGAGAGCTGCCAGTGTGGGGAGAGATAAACAGGCACTGACATTTGCTGGAGTTTGGAGGGGATGGGTAGAGGAAGATCTCCAAAAGGGTGCAGAAAGTTTTGGGGACGATGAGCAGAGAAGGGGATATGAACAGCCACTCTCCCTCTGGAAATGGGAGGTGAGTGAGAAAGAGGGTTACAAAACTGGAGAGAGGGACAACTTGAGGCCATTTAGTGTTGAGGTGTGCATATGTACTAAACCCTGAAGTGTGCACGGTTTTCTACTGACTTTGAGGAGAGAGCTCACACCTCTGGCGCTCCTTGCACTACCATCTTTTTCTCTAGTCCACATATTAACAAAACTTCACCCTATATGGCTGATGCAATCTGGTCTGAGCACATGCTGGGCTCTCTCAGGAGGGCACTGAAGGTCACCTTTGCCTTTTGGTTCGAAGCTCTCCAGAAGCAGCTGTGCACTGAGAGGCACTGATGGTCCATGTTTTTCCTGTGTGTCCACGCTGCTTCTGTTCTGGAGCTGTGGTTTAAAAGATGCATCTTACAGGCATATTAAGTACACATATGCATGTAAATACAGTTTATATAAAATATATAGCTCGTTACAGGTATGATGCCCTTAGTTTCTCTTGCAACGCAAAAATTACTTTAATTTCTATGGAATCATAAAATCATTTAGGTTGAAAAAAACCTCTACAATCACTCTACAATCACTGAGTCCAACCGTTAATTCAGCACTGCCAAGGCCACCACTAAACCATGTCCCTATACCTTGAAAATTACTGACAGACACATAACCTTTAAGAGTAAACATAAACATTAAAGTAAATGTTAAACATGAACACTAACAACAGCAATTCTTAACAAGAATTTCCTAGCATTCACATTCCTATAAGAGTCCAGCCACAGCTTAGAAATAGTTAAAAAAAAAGAGCTTCATCCCAGCTTGTTCCATTCCAATGCCAAGTTCTCTTTAAAAGAGCAACTTGCTTTCTCTCTCTTTCTTTTCTTGTTTTTTTTTTCACATTTGCCTTCACGAACAGGAGGGAGGGAAGGATAGGACTAGATGTGACCATTAATCCTGCTGGGGTTCAGGCCAGTGCGGTGACAATTAGGTAAGCAGGAGGCTGTGGAGCCCAGTGGGGACAGCACGTTCTGGCGGGGTCAGGAGCACGAGCAACAAACCAGCGTCTTACACAAGGAGGTATCAGAAGCCAGTAATAGATCCATTGTGTCAGTACACAAATATGTTTTTATGCTCCACCTTCTGTCCTGTTTGTTTCTTACAGCACTATGGCTACTTTCCCACTGACATAGCTGAGAATTGGTCCTGACACAGAAAAGAAGGAAAAAAGTCTCATTCCCCCCACCCTCCCCATCACTCACACTGTAAAGGACCTGTTTACACAACTGTGGAAGAGGGTGTGTATTTGCATATTAAATGGGATCAAGAAAATATGTAACATATGTTGCAAACAGAACTAATGTCTAAACACACATGCAAACCTGGGCTAACGGGTCCTGCCAAAATATTTTAACCATCTGTTTTTACTTAGCTGTTTTTGAACAAATTATGTTTATTATGTTAATTTATTTTACTGTCAACAACAGCAAATGACAGAGTTGCCACTAAACAGCATCATTATATATCACATTCTGGCATAATACCAGCAGGTTTTTCTAATGCGACAGGAATAAATGCATATTAAAATGTCAATTTGTTTAAAATCTAGTTCAGGATGGTAAATACATCTGCACAAATTCATCATGTTCCAACAGACACTGTTCACACGCAGACTATTTTAAGATAAGGCACTGCAACAGGACCTGGAGAAAGAGGCAAGAGCACAGAGGTCCTGCCTGAATTCCTGGCTCCAGCTTTGAGGTTGATCCCAAGAGGAGGGGAAGAGAGGACCAAAGTGGGAGCTAATTCATGTTTTAGAAGTTGTGATTAAACTCCCCATGAGTCTATCTTTATTTGCAGCATCTGTATAATCTCCCTTAGATGAAGAAAAGTGGATATTGAAATCAAGCACAAAATAATATTGATCTTCATCCCAGGTCCACGTCCTATTCCGCAGCATACACTGTTCATGCCTGGGCAGGAGTCTATCCCCAGGCTCTTCACTGGGCTGTTGCAGAGAAGGAATACCCAGTGCTACAGCCAGCTGCTGCTGCAAGCACATATCCAGCACGAAAGTTCAGTGAGGGATGCTCTGGAGGCCCCAGCATCTCAAAAATTCCCCAACAGTCAAGTTACATGATATTTTCTGGGTCAGCTCTTCTCCTCTCTCTTGATCAAATAATTTCTGCTTGTTGCCCAAAAGCATATCTTTATTTCAGCAGGATCTTTCTTGCTGACCTCCCTAAGAAGAAAGATCTCTTCTCTGGAAGGGGCAGGTGGGCCTGTCAGTGGTTTCCTTGCCCTCCTGGCTGCCTCCCTTCACCATCCACAAGTTCAGAATCATTCCTCTTCTGATTTCCAAAGTCAGCACCTGTTCTCTTAAATTAGCCTGCTCCCCAAGTCCTGTTCCCATGTAGACAGCTGGTTACAGCTTCCATGACACAACCAACCTTTTCTCCAAATAACTGGTGCTGAATCCCATCTTCTCCCACACAGGCAGTGTGATCTCCCGTCTGGCTACATTTCCCTTCCAGTCCAATTCATGGGATGGTGTAGGCTGCCTTTGTTGCCTCATTCCTTTCTCAGGACCGTTCTTGCTGGGCTGACCTTCCTTCACATAATGAGAAAATCCTGCTTGTCCCAGCTCTGGGCTGTGCATGCTTTTACACCACTTCACAGGCAGGTCGGGAAAGTGGTCAGAAAACTCCAACCTACTTCTGTTCATCCTTTGCAGTCGTGGGAAAATAGCCTATGGTCCCATACAGACCTCTAAAAATCTCTGGAAGCAGAGATTTTTATGTGCTCCAGAAGACAACAAAAAAAAAACCCTGGAGCATTGGGGAGTCCTCTGGGTTTTCAGCCAAAAACCATAAAGAAGACAGACTGACTTTCCTGCCTAAATATTCTTTGTTTCTCTCTTCTGCCCACATCTGAAGCATTGAATCACAGAATCGTTAAGGTTGGAAAAGACCTATAAGATCATCACCTCCAACCATTAACCTGGCACCACCACCACGTTCACCATTGAACCACATCCTTGAGTGCCATATCCACTCATTTTTTGAGCACTGCCTCGGATGTGTTCCACCAGTTCTCTGAGCAGTCTGTTCCAATGCATTACAACACTTTCTGTGAAAAAAATTTTCCTAATATCTAGCACAAACCTCCCCTGGGACAACTTGAGGCCATTTCTTCTCATCCTGCCACTTTCTACCTGGGAGAAAAGACTGACCACTATGACCTCCTACACACCACCCTGGCCTCCAATTGCTGCAGACCTCTAGGGCTGTCTTGATGATGGCAGCTATAAGCACAGCAACTGGGACAACGTAGGACAGGGTATAGAATTCTCCTCTGTGCTTTTGTACGGATCTCAGAGAGGAGAAAATAGAGCAAAATGAGCCTGAAGCCTTCAGAAATACTGAAGAATCAGAATAGAGCAAGATTAAAGAGGAATGAGTGGAAAAGTCCAAAATGAGACCATGAGCACAAGGAATGCTCTCTGGCCATTATGAACCATCCTGCTTCCAACTGTTTGCTCCAGGAGCTGAAGGAATGTGTGACATGTAAGCCAGTGACAATATAAGACATTGCAGGATATGGTACAACATAAAATGCAGTCGGACCACAGTCCTGCAAAGACCAATGCATATGCAAAACTATGCACGTGGATGGTCCTGCTGAAGCCTGAGGAATTACTCTGGGGCAGATGGCTGAACACGTGCACAAAACCTTGCAAGGCCAGAGCCCAGGAGAGGTATGGTCAAGGAGGAGCTTTCCTGCTACAAGCAGTCCTAACGCAGCGTAACAATGCCTCTGATGTTGAACTGGCTGAGAAATAACCAGTAAGGAAATACAATATTCCTTTCTGAGGATTAAAGAGCAGACATCTTGGGATGAGATTTTGCTTAAGACAAGGAACAGGCTCCTTTTCATTAACCTCAGCCTTTTGAGAAGTGTAGCAAAGAAATACTGTGCACATAAATGTTTTGATATTTCACTAACAAATATTGTAAGCCATGTCACCTTTGTTTAAATGCCTTTCTCTGTCATGACAAGGGCTGTTCATGGAAGATGGTACAGGAATCCTTGTTTATAGCATCCACAACAGCACTAGACTGTCAAGTGCAGCGACATGTGAGAGGCAGTGCCATGCAGTGCAAAGCTTCGGGGAATTCCCCCTCCCCTCTCTAAATTCTGGTTTTATGAAGAGAAAGGTTACGTAGTTTATATTTCAGGAGTTGAAGTCCTGAGAAAATAAACTTCAGTCCAAGTACTTGTCCAGCCTACAACAGATATTCCATAAAATGTATGGGCTGATTTCATGCATATGGCTGCTCACTTTACAGGGAGATGATTAAGATGGTCATGGTTTTGTTGGCTTTTAGTCCACAAATGCCTCAGCTGTTCTGGATTTGTTTAAAACCATAATGTACCTCTATGTGCTAAAAGCAAGCAGCCAGCACTGCTCTGCTCTTGCTGTCCTGCAAATCCAGCCCTTTGCTTGTGACAGTGTTTCCAACATGGTTCATTAGTCACTATTGACTTACACTGTGCATCTCTTTCTTCTCCCAGCCTGCCATCTCCCTCTGCTCTGGCACCAAAGGGACCCAGGGAGCGGACAGAGCTGCCTTTGGGAAGAGATTAATTTTTATTGCAGTTTGCTGGCTTCCACACCCCTTCCTGACTCCTTTCTTACTCTTTGATATCTCCCAACTGGCATTTCACAGCCTGCTTCCTGAGGGATGTCAGCCCACCCTGTCCTGGCCTTCTAGCCAGAGCACGCCAAGCTGGTCTGCTAGCACTTTCAGAGGAGCAGTTTATTGAGAAGAAGTGTTACCAGTGGAAATGCATTCAAAAGGGATTTTTCCTTTCCTGTGCTCAAAATTCAGCACTTGCACCTCAGTCCGAAAGAGAAACCTGTCCAGTACCGTTGAGAGAACCAGCTTTTCACCCCTGGGAGTGGAGAATGCTTTTGTGGTGCAGTCTGGGTGGTGCAGCACCATGCAGTGTTATTCCCCATCCCCTCCTCAGGAGTCATGCAGACAGTGATTAAACAGGCAGGCTGTGACTCACGAAACATAACCACCTTTTCCCATTTTAATCTCTTTTGGTCATCTTGGGCTTTTCAAGCACATTCTATTTGATACTTCCTGCTTCAGAGGTTTTTCTTTCTGCAGCTGCCTAGCATCTCTTTCCCTCACCCTCCTCCACATCTTGTCCTGCATTTGGTTTATCTCTTCACTCTAAAAAGGAAAGGCATTTATTGCTCCATTCACATTAAGTGATCATCATGTAACAGAAATAAACTGCTTGTTCCTATGTAATCACAGATTGCTTTGCAGAACACAGGCTTCAAACAGCAGAGGTAAAAGTCTGCAATGTTTTCTTCTGAAGCAATCTTAGTTTCTTAAAAAAACCGACAAAACAAACCCTAAAACCCCTAAGTCAGTATCTTCCCGCAACTGCAGCTGATTTCCTGTGTAAACTAAAACCATGTGATATTCCATAAATGCTTCCAGCTCTAAATTACAGGAAATGAAAACCATCGTGGAAAAGGAAAGCTTTGGACTAAATTCCCAGATCAGATATCACTGTAACTCTATTTCGGTCTGATTACAATTTGGATGCTTTCTAACATACCTGTTGGTAATTAAAGGAGCTGATAACAGCTGTTGGAGCACAACATCCCCCAGGGCCTTGTGGTGGGACAGAGACATCTTCCACACCCAGGGCAGTGCCCCAGAGGTGCCACAGATGAAATCATGAGCTGAAGTTGATCAAGGGAAGCATTTTTATGTATCCATTGTGAAGGTCAGGCTCTGACCTTCAAACTGTATTAAATTGCATGTGCCGCACACAGTAACACTTTGCAGTCGGCTGGCCACACACCTACACCCACACGTGTAGGTGCTGTTCCACCATCAAGGGCTTTGTGGCTGTGCAGCTCTTCATTGCTCAGTAACACTTTTTGCAATGAGAAAGGATGAGTTGTGCAAGCGAATATGAACCAGTGCTGGTACAGAGCATATACATGGCAAGAGCATAAGAAAAGAGAGGAACTGATCTCACCCCATCCCACCTGAATTTGGAATATGTGCATGGTCCTTTGGGAGTGGTGCTGTCTACTGCTTCTCAGAGCCCCTCAGAGCTGCTCTAATCCCACGGAAAGCTGAGAGTTAGGCTGTGTCATCCATTGTGACATATACCATGCAGTGTGAATGTGCAGATGTCCACGTATTCCCCAGACAGAGCACCCACAGCCCCTCAGAGCTGAGATGAATGCACTGCAGAGTTAGCAGACTGATGCCTTCAGGTGACTCTCTGTAGCTCTCACTTGCTGACAAGTCAAGTGGCCAAGCTGAGATTTATGGACACTTGTCTCAGTGTTCTCATCTCATAAATGAGTGCAGAAAGGGGATTTCCATTCCAGTGACAAGCACATTCTCTTCATTTCTGAAGAGTGTGTCTGTCCTTCAAGGTACTAAATCAGCCTGCCACTGCTAAGAAATACGGACTTCAATTAAACAAATTAATTGCAATGCTCTACACAATCTCTTAATTGATGCACCAGGAGATTTTTTAGTTTGTTCAGCCAAGATCATGATAATTTTACTTTTGAACTGATGCAATGAACAATTATCGGACTGAAAAGAAGTTGAGGCAAAGTACTAATTTTAAGGAGACTTTTGGGTACACTCATTCATTTCTTATTTCAAATGTCACAGGAGCAAAGCTTTGCTTTTACCGTGGAAGGGAATCTTGCTGGGTGCCAGACCAATGCCTGTACACCACAGTCACCCTTTCAGATGTTTTAACCATTGCTGTCACTTCTTCACACATAAAATATTTGGGGCAGTCCCTAGCACCTCTGGGTGTTAAATTCTAGCTGTCCTGTTCCTGGTACTATGAAAGCATTTCTATAAACCAGAATATCTCAGCAGCCATCAATATATAATTCACATTTAGGCTTGCATTGATTTCTGTCTTGTTACCACAATGAGGCAGATGCTTCAGCAGGGCAGAGGGTCGCATATCCAATGCCAAAGGCACCAAGACAATTTGCACAAATTGAAGGCTTCAGCCAATACTTTTTATAAGCTGTTTCTGCTGAATGTCCCAAATGAGGGGTTTCAGTGCCAGCAAAATCATTAAAGTGAACAGGTTTGCCTTGTTCTCTACCCAGCAGACATTTCTGTCAGGGTAGGTCATTAGTTATTCCTGAGGTCATTAGGTTATCGCATTGAATCTTAATCCATCTAATTCATCCCAGTGCACTCCCATTTGTTTCTAGTGCTTGCCTTTTAAAATACCATTAAATCATGTCACAGGCCGCCTCTGCACCTGCCAAGAAAGCTGCATGCATTCTCCGATTTTCTTTGCCAGGTAAATTCTATTTAGTATATTCCTGGAGAAGACAGCTCATTGCAAATCCTTTCTCCTGTTTCTCCTTCCCAAGCACACTTGCTCACGCACTCTGGGGATTTTAACTTTTACATACCCAGCTTAGCCCAGGCTCAAGTCAATCAGGGTTGTCCTGAGCAGATGCCGGTGGGTTTCCATTGCCTCAAGCTAGCCCGGGTGTCTCACTTTCTCTTGCTGAGATAAGTTATTAGGGCAAAGAAAGAAGAAACTGTTTGCCTTTGATAATGTAATGCAAAAATAAAGAAATCCCAGTAAAACCTTCCCTTCTTGTGCATAAAACCCTTTGGTAAAAAATTCTTAGCAGGATACTAAAAATAGAGGAACTCCACTGAGATTAGTACACAGCTTTAAACCAAACATATAAATTAGTAAAGAAATGGCATTCTCAGTCGTAGATAGCTTGTAGTGAATTAGACCAGGGCTTTTACAGAACAAAGAAATCTAAAAAAACCCCTAATCTCACTTTGACGGGAAAAAAGTCTCTGATCACTCCACCTGCCACTTCTCTCTGTGCCAAGAAAAACTCAAGTATACACCAAAAACAGTGAAGGAGAGTTGAGTGTTGCATTAAATTTATGGACCACTAGAGACTAGGGTTGAATGTGCTGACTGAACTTATTCTAATAACTTAGATGGGAAAAATCCATACTGCAAATCACCTTACTTAAGTTGGTTTAACAAGAACTGTTTACCCAAGAAAGAAAAAAACCCATGAGTGCTGATTGCTTTCTCTCTCACCCAAGAAATACACACAGCCAGAGCCTGATGATTTTTTCTAACTGCAAAATACCACAGAATGGGAAAGGGAGTAGTTTGTTAGACCAGATAAAGAATTTTCTGCAGAAAAAAAGCAGGATTTGCAGAGAGCTGTGTTTGTGCATGTGACAAATGTTTACTATTGGTACAAGATTTGAAGAAACACAAGGAACCAGGACATCCTGAGGTTGCGCTGATGTTGTCTTAGTCATCATGGTGAACCTTAGGAAGTGCACTGGCCCTTGTGTTTCTGAGTCCGCATCACTGGGCCAGACCTCCGTGCTCTTGGGCCATTCTGTGTGTCCTAGTTTCAACCATGACCTTAATGTTATTTGATATCACCTCACGCCCTTGCCAGGGGCAGGGGAAAGGGACTCTCCCTGGCTTCCAAAAAGAAGGGGGTGGCTTCTGGCCATAAAAACATGGCAGCATTTTCCACCATTGTTAGTTTTCTTATCTCATTGCTGTTTCCAGTAAATTCTTATTCAACCTGTGATCTCTGCTTTTTATGCTTTCCATCGGAGCGGTCAAGGGAAGTGGCTCGTGGAATTTTTAGTGGGAGGACTAAATTGGGAAATACCATTCCTAAACCACGGCACTGTGCGTATTACCTTATGGCAAACGCTTGTTTGCAGTCTCTCACCTCATGTACACACTTATGCTGTGGATGTTGGGTTGGGGGAGTGGGCAAGGGGTACGGTCTGGAGGTGGATCAAGTACACAAAGGCAGGGGGTGGATGGGTTGATTGCCAATGACTACAGGGCAAAAGTCACCTACACCCTAAATTACGTTAGCTGAAGAGAGTAGACCCTAATTTCACAGGGCCAGGCCTTGTCCTCCGACTTTGTCCAGTAAGATGCACATGTCTGTGCTATGGCGAGGGAATGAGGAGTTAGGAAGCACCCTTGGGAGGACCTGGGGAATGTGGGGAAGGGAAGGGGTGAAGGGGCTAAAGCTAGAGCAGGTGCCTGGGAAGACTCAGCACCAAAGACGGGCAAAGCTGCTTTAATTAAAAATTCAGATATTCAAAGTCTCGCTGATGAAGCCAGAGTGTCTAAGAGCAGCCTCTGCTGCAGCCATGGTCTGTAGCAGCTTTTTCAGTGCCTGTGCCCACACAGGGGGCAGTCCCTGCTGAAATTGCCACGGAGGCTTCCAATTAGCACCAATTGAGGCAAGTTACTGGGGGGTTTTCTTTGTGCAGACACACCTCCCCTGGGGCACAGAATGAGACCACCCGCTGGCGTTGCATAAACCACCAAAAAAACATTAAACTTATAGGAACCATTCTCAATCACTACCAACCCATACTAGATTTGAACCATCCACCGAAAGGTGAAAGGTTAATGCGAGCTAATTTTTCAAATCATTGCTGTAACATTAGGAAGAAGCTCTGGTAACCTTTTGAGGGCTGCTGACTTACTGCCTAGTGTTCATTTGGCTGATCCTACAGGCTACAATCATGATAAGATAGTGTCTCAAGAGAGAAAATAAAATCCAAGAGGTACATTTTTCTTCTCAGCACTTGACTGCTATAACGCTGAACCCTTCATTAAAAATGTGATAAGCCATGCAATATATTTTCCTGTAAATTATAGCCTTTAATCTTTAATGTTAATGACAGAAATTTTACCATTAGCAGGACTGTATTTCGCTCCACACTTTAAACATTCTTTAGTAACCATGTTTTCCTGTCCTCCTTCAGACAGATGGTAACTATTTCAGCTTGAATTCCTTTTCATATTAACATAAAGAGAATTTGAAAAAACAAACTAAGCTATAATATAACTATAATAGAAGAACTTACGGCATTGAAATGTGAAACACTTTCTTCCTAGCTATGACCACCCTTTGACTTCGCTGTTACTAGGTGTGTGCCTTGAAACCAAAGTCAGTTTTGTAAATACTGCTGACAAGCAGGAATCAATCCACCTCAATCCCCAAGTCACACTGCCTTAACTTGGGCACATAGCTTAGAGGACGAATTATTGGCTGATCAGTTGGAAAATTTGTGTATTTATGAAGAATGTGAAAGACGTGTTGGAGAGTAGTGCTTGACCAACAATTAATAATAAGGCTGGTAAAGAAGGAATTCCTGAAGTTTAATCCCAGCTACATGTTTCTCCATGTCCTTGACATGAGCCCTTCCAGCTTCCCTTGCAGCTTTGTCCCCTGTAGCTGTTAAAGGCAGATAATAGCACTGACACCTGCACGTTGCATCAGTTTTGCAAGGAGTCATTAACTGGTACATTTACTTACAAGGGTAGCATCACATTTCACGTAGACTTACAGCCAACATCCAAAAAAACTGTGAGATTGACCACAACCCTTTTAAAGGTAGGAAAGGAATCATGAAGAAATACTTCAAATCTGAGATGGGAACCAGGGACCGGGGCAGCATATCTCTTTTTATGTGCCAAGCATAGTGGGAGCCAGTCTGCTGGCATGTGATTGCTGTGCCCATAACGACATGGGAGCAATGGTGAAAGATTTCAGTCCTCGCCTTGATCCAGGTAGAATTTCCTTTAAAAACAATCTTTCAAGCACAAGGCTTGGAGGTGTGTGATGCACTCCTACTGTCACCAGTCCTTCCTGTAGGCTGTTCCTTGGTCCTTGGCAGTGGCCGAGGGTACCTGAGGCACCGAGGTGTGAACGGGCCAGGAGCCACCCATGGGTTCGAATAGCCAGTCTGGGGGACGGCCAGGGAAAAGTGACCTGCATGACAGGCAGTGGTCTTCATTGCCCATGAGCTTCCTGGAGGTGTCAGAACAGGGGCAGTTTTTAAGGAAGAAAAAGGACATTTGGGTACTTTGGCCTCCAGTGACTTCTGTTCCTTCATTAAGGGTATGAAGGGGGATAGAGCCCCCATGCAATGAGAGACATTAGTGATACTATTAAAGGCAAAAACAAGGCTTCTGCGTTGTTAGATTAATTTTCCCCCCTGTTTTTCCATGCTAAATTTGGTCCTGAACACCACACATTTTAGGTATTAATGGACCTTCTATGCTTCTTAACTGTAATTTTTTCTATTAATTTTAAGACAACAAAGCTAATATTTGAAGATCAGTAGTCTCATACCCTTTTTGGAGGAAAACCTAAACTTTTCAAAATTCCGTTTAAAATTCTAGCAGTGGCAATGTGCAAGGGCTGTAACTACTGAAGGTCCTGCAATACTGGAACAGTATTGTTCCAAGTAGCCGTTCAATGAGAAAGATGCTCTCATTAAAGCCTTCATGAGCCTGCGCCAATAAATCAGTATTGTTTCAATCTTTGATTTTCATTAACAGGTCTATATTAGAAGGTTGACATCATAAATTTTAACTGCCACTGAGGCTCTGTTGTGATTGATAGTGTCAATGTTACTCGAATTTGCAGCTATTGTCAGTGTAATTCCTGCTACTGCATCTGGAGAATGTTCTATATTACACCAAATATTGGCATCTTTTTCTCAGTTTAAGCAGATTATTTGTTGCAGCTGTAATGCAATAGCATTAAAATGTAGCTGGTGACCCATATCTAGCAGAGCAAACACTAAATCACCAATGGGCTTAATTAGCACATGGTGAGAAACTTTTGTCCTCCACGATGTTGCAGGGTTCTTGCTTGGGAAGGGAGGGAGATGTGGACCCTCCTTGTCATCATCAGTTTTGTCACAATTTATTTTGTTACATAAATTTCCTGTCTGGAGGGTTCTATCTGTGTATTTTCCTGTAAATCAGTATTCACTTTAGCATGCTCAGTAAATAATAATAAATATTAATTATAGGCAGTTCTGATTTTATCACACCATACCTGTCAAAAGCCAAAACTTTGCCTCATCCTTTATTATAGTATTATAAAATAATGATTCATATTTCTTTTACTGGACAGCTGAATATAAATAATCTCCCATTTTTGTCTCTTGGACTCTCAACAGCTTTATCTCTGCTACTAATGGCTTCTTATGTCTCCAGAAAGAATAAAGCATTAGAAAAAGAAGATAATGATTTAATCAAAGACAACTCAAATGGCAGTTTTGCTGTGCGGACATAAACAGAGTTAATGGTTCTCTCAGGACTCCTTTTTGAGAACCATAAAAACCTGACACTTAAGAAATAAGAGTTAATACACACTTTAAGAAGTATTTTTCTGTTTGAGGAAAAGACTGAAGTCTAATACATTATTGGCTGAATCTTAAAACATTTATGATGGTGGGAAGACAAGGTTTTATTATACATTTCATTTTCACTTCTTCATTTATCCTTACAATAAAATCACATAATCAGTAATAGGCTGATATTTTGGTGTCAAATGGAACCTAAACCACACACGAAAATGGGAAATCATTCAAGCAATATGGGAGCCTTTAGCAATTGAACCTTAACTAAGTAATGGACTATAGGAGGTGCCGATCGGGCATTTTATCTTACTCCAAGGACTCTTTCTCTCATTTTAAAGTGCTGCTGGCATAAACAGTTGTGGTGAAGTTTTCATGCCATTGGCATTGCTGGACAGTAGCATTTTCAAAATGAGTTTCCCACAAGTCTTCCTTTCTGCTTGGGAGAAAACATTACAATTAAAGCTATCATACAAAGGAGATGCTGAGGTATCTGCTTACTATCCAGCTGCAAAAATATGTGCATTACTGAGACGATTTACTTCAAGACTCCTTTCTGACTTTTTAATGGTGTTAACTGGAAATGGCTAGGAAATTTCCAAGTGCAAATTTGGTCTGCATTGCTGGAGACTAACCAAATGAAAGGTGAATTTAGACTAAAAATAGTATAAGCAGCTTACAGGCTTATAACTATAGATGAAAGATTATATTCTGTGTGGGAGTTTTGCAGGGAACTCAAGCAAAAGTGTTCAATGTCACTAACCAGTTTGTTTCTTTCCATTACAAAAAAAATTTATATTTTAGGACACGAAACCTCAGCAAAGGAAGATGAAAATGTTAACATCTGCTGGAGTACCTAATTTTCTTTTAACCCTGTACTGTTTTGCAAGCACTTTTCTAGTTTCTGTTCTAAAAAATAAATAAATGCAGACTGTGCTACTTAATAGCATTAAGAGCATCAATCTGCTCTGCTGGCTGGATCTGGATCAAATAGTAGAGATCAAAAAGAATATAAATGTACTTGATATTCTATCATACCCAGAAATAAACTGCATGCAATAGAAGGACTAAAGTGAAGAAGCATATATGTTGAGTATTTTTATTTCCAATGTTCCTTCACAGTTACTGGATTAACTCACCCTTCATTCTCTCTTTACTCATTCAGATCTTGGCTCTTTTATCCTCTGCTGGCAAATTGAAGGTCTGCCTTGTGGTCAGAGGTCACTGAATTAATCACTTTAAACAAGAGATTTGCTGAGGTTTCAGAATTTCTAGTGTGACCTATTTCTCCTTTCTGTTTTCCACAGCTTTCCCCCTGTTGTTTGTAAAGGAAAAACCTGTGGAACAAGATCAAGAGTCAGAAAGTGCCAGGAAATGAGTGGTCTTGTGGCCCAGCTTACAGGAAAGTGAGTGGCTCATATTCCCAAGATGGGATAGCTGGCTTGGTTGCTGACATCTTTCTAGCACAGGATCTGGCTGCTGCAGTAGAAGGAGGTGGCAATGTGGGCTCTGTGGCAAAGCACTGGATGAAAAGTTTCCTCCTAATCTTAAAATTAACATCCACCTTTTAGTCCTATAGGTGCAGAGAGAAGAGTTTTACCCAGTTACACGGTTCAACCAACTGGAAATGCAACCTTCTTACTCTTACGGCCAATATAGTTTTCAAATTATCATTATCCAAGCATTGGAGTCCCTAGGATATGGTGGTTTTCTTTGTTTGGTACCAAAAATCAGCTCTGCAGGGAGCAAATCACCAAAATAAAAGAAAGTGCTGACCCAAACTATTTCGGAAACTTTTTGGAACTGTGACCAGACAAGATGAATCAAGAGGAATTTGTGCCTGGTCTGCTACAGAAACTGAGCCATGGCACCTCGCTGGTACAGCAGTACTGCAGGGAGAGAGGTCTGGTCTCTTCCATGCAGACACTGCAGTGGCAGCATATGTGCACAAGATGAGTGTGAGCTGAACAATCACCAGGCCCTTCTGGACAGCACTGATGCCTTAGGTTTTAACTTTTTTATTTTTCAAATCCTGTACTGCTTAATGTGTAAATCTGAAGTTTCGTGTGGCCTGTTAACTACTGTTCTCTCATGCTGGTTAGACATAACAAACCCTCTCTAGGTTTGCTCTTCAAGGATACCTTGATTGTCCCAGGCCTCAAAATGTGTAAACTAAAAGCCTTTGAAGAGAAGGGGCAAACTTGGGGTAATTACATAGTTAACTGAAGTTATAATTGGAGAATTAACCCTGATATGCAAATGGACCAAACTTATAAAAGTGTGAAGAACCCGTGACCCGGCGTCCATCTTGGGTGGAGCCCCTCATAGGCTTTACACTCCCAAGGTGTACCTTTGAAGGCCCTTCAAATAAATACCTACTTTCATTCTCTTATTCTTGTCTAGCCTCTGTTTTCAGGTAGCCACTTCAAAGTATCAGTATGATGTGTCCTCTTTCATGCACTGCATCATTTCTTCAGCTAAGTAGTAACTCTGGTGACAAAACTGCCTTCCTGCATGCCTGTACCATAAACAGCATTCCGAATATTTAAGTCTGCACCTTATCTAGAGCACAGGCAAAAAGAAGAGTATAGCTGTAGATGTATAACCATATCTGTTTTGGCAGCAATTTATGCCATGTGGGCAAGAATATAGCAGTTGTAGGAAAGCCATCCTATTGTTTTTTTCCTCTGGTTGATCTTCCAGCTGAATCCACATCACCAGTGCAACTGCCAGTAGATGTATGCTTGGGCACTGTGGAAGGAGAGGGTTAGCAAGGGTCCTGGGGTGTTATAGGCAAGAACTGTCCTTGGATGCCAAAAGACTCCTCATACCTCATTTATTGACTTGTTCAGTCCAGAGGCTTCCCCTTTTGCAGCCATCTTCCCTCTTCTAACATAGAGGGGGCCAATTTCCGTATCCATTAACATTCCAGGAGCATCACAGGAGCAGCAAATCTTTTGAAGGATAGAGAAACTCTTTCTAGCTATTTCCCTTTGGAGCAGATTCCAACACAAATCTGCATCTGAACAACTGTTCAGTGACTAATGCAAGAATTGTACCTTGACCAGTTGCAATATTGCACTCAGGATTTTTTTATATTCTCAGTTTCCACTGAACCAAAAAGGATTTAAAGTGCTGTAAGATTTAGTGAAATGTGGGTTGTGTTTGGGAGCCAGGGCTCAAGCGTGTTTTCCCTCCTTTCATGGTCTATTCAGATATAAGGAACGCACTTTAAAAAAACAGCATTTCTTGCTCCCATGCACAGGGGAGTCAGCGTAGGTGGGAAGAAAAGGGCACTGCCTGCTCAGCCCTTGCCCCATTGCACCTGCTGGCATTGCTCTCAGCCATTCCACAAGCATGAACAGCCTTTTACTGGATTACTCTATTTTCTATCCCACTACACCTTCGATCTCCACTGCACCTTGAAATATTGCATTTAAAATGTAGAATAAAAAAAGAACTAATTCCATTAACTCAAAATAGGTCTCTAATTGACCTCTTAATATGGTGTATTTAACGTGACACCATACCATTTTCATATGTAAATGGGATGATTTTTAATAATTCAGTGCTTCTATTTTCATTCTATAGAACACATCTTCCAAGGGAGTCAGGAGAACATTGTGAATTTCTGTCATTTATCACTCTGCCACAAAAATTAAACTGTGGCTGCCAACATGAAACAGTACATTTTACACCTGCCTTCCTGTGCTTTGCTCTTGCAGTGTACAACTCCAAAACCTGTATACTTTTCTTATTAATAAACATATTGGAAACTTGAACGTGAACATACTTTTTCTTAATATTTTCAGTAGTAGAAAGGGGAAGGTGCTGACAAACAGCATTTCCCATCACAGGATTCAGCTCAGACTCACAGCTATTCTGAGGAATAAAATGTACACAGACCAGAACTAGTTAATTTGATTCCATGTTTGGCTCATATGCAGCATCTCCCCCTGCCACCTACCTCTCTCCAGCCAGCCCATCCCCTCCACCCCCGGGGATGACACTTCACATTTAATCTAAGCCCTCTCAGATTAAGCAGGCATGTAATTTACTCCCACAGTGAGGTCCATTGCAGCTGCGGAGGTGATGTAGAGAAGAGTTTGTTTAAACAATGTTAAGCCTGCAAACCTGCGTGAAAAAACCCTCGTCTGGGCTGTCAGCAAAGCCTTTAAAGTGCATTCAGTCTTGCATTCATCTGGGAGCTGTGTGTGGTATTGACTGATGTTTTATTATTGTTTGGTAGATAAAAATATTTAACTTAAGAACAACTCAGTTGCAGGAAGGGCTTTATATAGTCATCACAACATGCTTCTCCTGCTGCTATGAGTGTGGGAGGCAGGGTAGTTTTCTACCGCTTAACATGTAAAGTCTGACATATTTTAAGAACATGATCAAACTGCAGTTTTAGAAATCACTTTAAACATAAAAACTCAAAGAAATAAATCCATAGTCTTTCGACAATTTCCCTCAGCTAAAATATTTCAATATGCTATTTTTACTTTTATTATTTCTTTCTGCCTTTGGCAGCACAGGTCTTTTCACCCAAATAGGGTATAATGGACCATGAAAGCAGGATACATCCTCAGAACCCAAATGTCAGCAGCAGTTAAGGTGAACTGCTTCATTCTAAGGTGCAGCGAGTTACCTTGTGCTTCACTGGAAACCTCAGCACCAGTGCGAGAGAGGAACTGGGAAAGGAGGTGGTTCTTCACCAAGATGGAGTGTGACAGCCCTCAGGCCACCGGTGCCTCCTCATTCTATGAAATAACAGCTTTGTTAGAGAAATACAAGGGAAAGCATCATTGCCAGATATGCACTATTTCCCCTCTCACAGACTGTGTATTTTACACAGCTGACAGTGCATTTGTTACAGCCTACCTTCAGATGCGTGCCAGCAGGACATACTGGAAATTGTGCATCCAGACCGGAGGATTTCTCAACCACAGTCTTCCAGCATCTGCTGCACACTTGTTACACAGCTGGAACATGAACAGAGCTTTTAATTTTGCTCTTTGATTTTTGCATTCCTGTTTTTAAATGCTGTTTGTATAATTTATGCCTTGCAAGCCCACAGAAGTCTGGTGGAAAGGAACCTCTTTATTTGAACTCTCTGAAGTGCAATATTTCTCTTGGCTTAATTTTTCCCTCCTTCTAAGCTTATGTATTATCATCTGACAAACTGGATCTGTTCTTTTCCAGCAAGTTATTTGAACACATACTTGTAGCTGTTTTTAAGAACAGTACAGCTTTCAGACAATTTCATTGTTATTTTATGTGCCAGATGTGGTTTGTTTTCCACAATTGGAGTGTGAGAAAAATGTTGCATAACATCCATCTCTTCTTTTACAAATAGAAATTAAAATCTACAGATAAAAGATCAGTGGATCATGCAGAAACCAACACTGCCTTATTTCACTTGTCTCTTTATGTTGAAATGAGTTCAGGCTTGTAGTCACCTCCCTGCCAAAATACAAGCTCATCGCTCATCTTCCCTCTGCCTGGGCTTCCCTAGCCATCCTGCTTCTCTGCACTCCAGTGACTGCACTTGACTTAACATGCCCATTGACCAGAAGCGTAGAAAGAAACCCTTCTTTATTCAAACCTTCAAAGCAAGTTCAGTAAGCCTTTTGGTTCCTCTCCATTGACTACGTCACCCACATTAGCAGATTTACTTTTGATATTTAGAGTTTCATTAAAAGCTAGGCTGTGCCCTGAATTTTATCCATATTCTGTGCAGCCTCTTTTTATTTTTTTATTTTGGGAGTTGTTACACAGATGAATAGCTGGTGTCTCTAACTTTTTATTAAGTGCCCTGAATACGACTTCTGGGGGCTGTGAGATGAACCCATGGAAGAATTCCCCTGGCTCGGCACCGAGATTGTACGATGTGAGACTGTCTCCCTTCAAAGGAGGTTAAATGCAAACAAATACATTTAGCTCAGTGGGGATCCAACACGGCAGCCAACATGTGCATCCAGCTGCGAGCTCTGTGAGGTCTGGGTGACACTGACTTTCTTCAAAGGAAAAGACAGAAACAAACTGATTTTACAAATTCCATGAAAGCTGCCTTTGCAAACGATGACTGGAGAAATGGAGGTACCAGTTTGGCAGAAAGCTAAATTTACTCCCAAGCTCCACAGTAACAGCAACTCATCTTTCTTTGAGAATTGCTTGTCCGTGTGTATCTCTGTGTGCACGGCTTCAAACGCTCGTGAGACAGCGCTTGTCACTGCGTGTTCCCTTCGCAGAGTGCCCTGTCTCACCAGGGTGGTCACAGGGTGGAAAGGCTGCCATGGTCCATGTTTCAGCTGAGGACAAGGGGAGGTAGCCCAGCGCAACATGCAAAGCCAGACAGTGCATAAATTACTGATGTGCCCAATCTGCAGAAACCTTCAAAGCAGCATCCTTGAAACATTGCACATATTTTAACATTTTAATTAAGTAGATGTTTATGTATTCATGCTATAAGTACTTTATGATTGCTGACTCAGCAGTCTTCTGGACTTCAAACCTCGAAGAGATAGAAAAGGAAACACCCCACATACAGGAGAAGAAGAGTCTTCTTCAGATGACAGGACTCAATATCTTTCTGTTTTATTTTTAATTTTATAGATAGAATTGATCAGGAATTGACAGACCAAGTCATTACGGCTTCAAAAACTTTAAATGCGAGCCACTTTGGCATTAGAAAAATACTTAGGTACATATGCAGCATTTTCTGTTTTCAAGGTGCCACAAATGTTAATTAACAAATGAATCTTGCTTGCCTTAGCTAGAAATGTCCTCTGTCAGTCTTGGACTTTCCCCCAAAGCCAACAGCAAAGGCCTTTATCATAACTGCCGCAGCAGCACTGGGCACAGATCATGTCTTGACTAACGGGATATGATGCAATAAAAAGCTTTATAGATAATGAAACCATCTCCCTCAAGTAGTACTTTGAGAGGAGACTGGACACTATTACAGGAAGTTGTGCATTACCCAGCCCATGCTTCCAGCAGGCAGGACCTTGCAGGCAGCTTTCTGCCCACCCCGGCACAAACCCAAGCAGCTTCCATGCTGCTCACTGAAAAATCCCAAACGGATTTCACCACGTGGGCACCTGCCCCTCAGAGGGCCCCCAGCACGAGCCTGCAGGGTGGGAGTGGAAAGCCTTGCATACTGCTTATTTCCATACCCTGAATCTGCTTACACATGGATATAAAGGCTTGAAGTGCTTCACAGACAAGTGCCATAGGTGGTCCTACGTTAGGGAATATACAGCCTGGAAAATTAATGGGATGGAGCTGCTGTGAAGGTGGGCTCTCAAACAAACAGGTTGAATGTATTTCAGCTTGTCTGTGCAATGTTCTAATGTAACAGCTCCCAGGGTCCTCAGTTTCTAAACTATGTTTCATCAGTAATTCTGAGGTATCCCATGGGGACAGCAAAGCACAGGAATCATGTCTTGAAAAGGAAAGAGAGCTTCAAGTCTCTTTATTTATCAAAGATATTCTTGGTGACAACATAATGAAAGACTAGAAGGAATCAAAATCACAGAATAAGCTGAGTTGGAAGGGACCCAGAAGGATCATCAAGTCCAACTCCTGGCCCTTAACAGAACAGCCCCAAGAATGACACCCTGTGCCTGAGAGCATTGTCCAAGCACTTCCTGAGCTCTGTCAGGCTTGGTGCTGTGACCACTTCCCTGGGGAGCCTCTTACAGTGCCCAGCCACCCTCCAGGCGAAGAACTTTTTTTTAATATCCAACCTAAACCTCTCCTGACACAACTTCAGGCCATTCCCTCGTGTCCTGTTACTGGGCACCAGAGAGAGGAGATCAGTGTCTGCCCTTCCTTTTCCCCTCACGAGGAAGTTGCAGACTGCAGTGAGGTCTCTCCTCACTCTCCTCTTCTCCAGGCTGAACAGATGATCTCAGCCTCTCCTCATAGAGCTTCCCCTCAAGGCCCTTCACCATCTTTGCTCTCCTCCTTTGGATGCTCTCTCACAGTTTTACATCCTCCCTACACTGTGGCACCCAGAACTGACCCCAGCACTCGAGGTGAGGCAGCCCCAGTGCAGAGCAGAGCGGGACAATCCCCTCCGTTGCCCGGCTGGCGATGCTGTGCCTGGTGCCCCCCAGGACATGGTTGGCCCTCCTGGCTGCCAGGGCACTGCTGACTCGTGTCCAACTTGCCATCGACCAGGACCCCCAGGTGCCTTTCCATGGCACTGCTCTCCAGCCTCTCATTCCCCAGTCTCTACATCCAGGATTGCCCCATCCCAGGTGCAGAATCCTGCACTTTGCATTGTTGAACTTCATGTGGTTGGTGGTTGCCCAGCCCTCTAATTTGTGGAGCTCTCTCTGCAGGGCATCCTTGCCTTCAAGGGAGTCAACAGCTCCTCCCAGTTTTGTATCACCTGCAAACTTGCAGTCCAGTGTCCAAGTCATTTATGAGGATGTTGAAGAACACACCACGGTTGGAGCCCTGTGGAACTCCTTTAGTGACTGGTCACTGGTCTGATGCCACCCCATTCACTGTAACCCCTTGCGCCCAGCCCATGAGCCCGTTGCTCACCCACTGCATGACCTGGGGGGCACAAGGACATGGGTATCACATACAACCAAGAGAGTTCTGCCAAGGAGTAGGGAGGGCACAGTCCGTGGCTATACAAAACTCAGAAGTGAGGCTGGGAGCTGCACAGAAGCATCCTTAGGAAGGTACAAGACAAAGTCAGAATAGAGGAAAATTATTTAATTGGGACCAGTTTTGGTAAGACAGGATTGGCAGACTCAAGGTGAGGCAGAGAAGAAAGAAGATGGAGAAACAGGTTGTACTAAACTAGATCACAAGGTAACGTTCTACAGGAAATTATTCTGGTTGTGTATTTCTTTATGTCTCCTTTATAATTCTATGCCAGCATATCATATAGGTAAATCTTATTTTCCCAATTATCCCTGTTGGATCTGCATCACTATAATTGAAGGGTTCTGCTCTTCTCTCAGCATGAGCTCACCAAGTACAAATTGCTCTTACAGAGAAACCGATGTGTGAGCACATGCCGGGAGGACCTGACAGCGCGTGGTGCAGCTCAGCCACTGGCACAGAACCAGCTCTCAGTGAGCAGGGAGCAGGCACGCCACCTCTAATTACATAACTTCTTAATGTCAGTATCTCTGGAAGAAAAACATTAATCCGCTTTTGACAGGACATTTCTTCCCCTGATCTCAAAACACTCTCCAGAGGTGGTAGCAGCTAGTCACAGTTAGAACCGGACACTGAGAAATTCAGCAGTGTCTGTCCATCCAGATCTGAATCACTGCAAACTGTTCAGGAATGTTAGATAGGAAGAGGAGGGAATCAAAAGACTATTGCCTATCTGCCAACAAATGTGCTTTTTATTTTTACCACCTCACATTTGGGAAAACACATTAGCACCTCACAATGCCTCATTGAGGAAAGCATTTCTAAGATTCAGTTGCCTGCATTATTCTAATTCATATCACTACTGCAATCATGCTGGTCAATGAGTTCTTTGATTCTGATGTTAACTTTCCAGTGTCCCACTAATTGACTCAATAGAGAGAATTACAGTTAGCGGTCAGTGTAGTGGAACACTGAATAACCACAACTGTTGCAATCTTTTCAAATCAAGATCACTTGGAAAAAAAAAGTTTTAAGGAGCTGAGATAAAGCACAGGATTAAAAGAACAGACTAATGAAATTATTATAGACAGCATCTGCGTCTTCATTCTGACCAGCACTTTGCAGTGAAACACAACACCTTGAGTGTGCTATATGACAACACTTAATTTTAAAGAAAAGTTCCACTGGGGAGGTAAGCACTACATTGAATTAAAAGGTGCCTCTCTGTTTCCTATAAGATTTAAAATTAATAGGCTAGGGAAAATAATTGCCTGACTGCTGAGAAATGATACATAAAGTAAAGTCATAAACGCATTATATACTCTGTGTACATATTTAAATGTTCTCTAGTTACCCCTGATTACAGCTTGCCACATCAACAAAACACCTGGTCTGGTATTTTTCTTACATTGAAACCTCTTGGCCAATTGGAATTTTTATCTCAAAAGCAGCTGAAACCTTTGTTTACCATCTCATAGGACATGTTGTTACAGTCTCGTGCTGAAGATCTTTTTTAATGACATGCTTGACGGGACTGAACGGTGTATGTTCACCAGCTTTCACCTTCACTGTTAATAACAGCACAGTTGCTATCTGAAATGTCTTCTATAATTGTGTAATTACACAGCTCATTTATCCAATTGTTAAGCCAGGAGTCTGATTAAATATTAACAACTGCTTGGTTCTCCTAGTGTCATTAGCTGGAAAGCAACCCTGTAATCTCAGGTAACCCATGATGGTAATTATCCTTCACAGTTCTCCTCAGCTGAAAATCCAGCACAGTCAGAGCAGATGAGGTTGCCCAGCAGAAAACACATCACCCCTCTGTTCCTCCTCACCTCAACACGACCTGAGCCCTGTACTGTGTGTGTGGACTTTCCATGACAGAAAAACAAACAGGTACGGAGCACTGCAGAGGGTGGCACTGGCTGGATTTGATCCTTTAATCCCATGCTGCATGTTGAGAAATTGAAGCCTGACTTCCAAAGTCATTTGTTACTTTAAATCAAAGAAGGGGCAGTTTGGTTTGGCCCAAACATTCCTTCCCATGGAAAGCAAGGGGAAGAGCAGAGCATCACAGTTTGTGTTGCGCTGGGAGTGATGATCTTGTATGTGGCCTTGCATCAGAGGGGCACATGCCCGGGAAACATCCCAAATTATAGGTAACCTTAGCTGGAGTACTTAAACCAGGAGCCAGCTGCACTTCAGATGCACTCTGCCTGGGAGTATCACAAGGCCCTTTAAAATAAAATGTTGCAGAAGAGAGCATCAAAATGCTATAAACAACCCAAAGCAATGGCAAACAGATGTTTTGCTGAGCCCCCTGAGGACCCCTGCATGCTGCTGCCCACAGCCCCCACCAAAGACCTTGGAACCTGGGGGACCCTGAGCTGGGTGGGAGGACACAAGCAGGCACCCTCCACCTTTGGGATCGGGACCACATCGTGGAGACATTTGAAAGGCCCTGAGCTCTGGGCACAGGGATGCACGGGTGTGGGCATTGCTGAAACTGATCCAGAAGATCCCTTTTTCCCAGCTGCTGTGGCAGCGTTAAGAGAGGATTGCCTGGAGCAGCAGGGCTTTCCCCCCATTAACATCTTATTACGATGAAAGGTGCAGTTTATACCTCCCAGAGTTATTGCTTCCAGGCTGTCTGTAAACTCCGGTGAAACCGTGCATCTGGTTCAGGTTTTCAGGCTTTCCGTTGCAGTGGGGAGGACGGGATCGTAATCTGTGTGTGAGGAGAGCAGGGCTGGAGGTGGGCTGGGACAAGGGAGGCTTGCCACCTATCAAGCTGGGCCACCAACACACTGCCTGAGATCTGCTGTACACAGCTCTCGTGGCTCCTCTTCCCTGGTGCAGTGAGGCACAGCATGGCCAGTGCTGGCACACCGAGGTGTCAGGCACAGCCACACCTGCGGCTGCAGGAGGGGAAGGGGCCAGGGGTTTGCTCTCAGATTGCTCTGAGAGCTCTCTGAGCAGTGGGATGGGCTGCTCCAGAGCAGGGCACGCAGAGGGGCGTTACAGCAGGTGGCACTGGGAAGCCCACGGGGGAGCTCTCTGATCCGTAACGTGCTGCGGTTCAGCTCGGGCTCCCAGAACGGCTCTGGCAGGTGATGAATTTGAAATAAGATTTGCAAGATCAGAGTCAGAAATCAATAAACTCCATCAGCTAGGATATAGCAGCTGTCTGAAACAACAGGTTACAGCAGCTGATAAATACTTCAAGGTGGGGGAAATGAATTAAAAATAAGACCAAAATATGATCATAAATCATGCTCTCCATCTGCTAACCCTATACGGGAACAAAACCCAAGAAATAACCACGTTCAGGTATATCCCTTAAAACACAGGTAGCACAACCTCTTCAAGGATGGATACCTTTATAGGGAGGGCAGGTTATGCAACAAGTGACCAAATAGCTCCTCGTTTAAGTTTTAGCTGCCAGGGTTTTGCGATTCAGAAAGCTGAATTATCAGTTCCTATGTTATTTCTGAAAACCGCTTTAGACAATCTTCATCCACCGCTCTGCAATAATCTTTCCCTTATACTTGAACCAATTGTGTAAATAAAGGATTCAGTGAAATAATACAGATCCTCATGACTGTCAGCCCCAGCAGGGATTTTTTGGAAGCAGAGAAAATGTTTGGGCTCACCTCACCAGCATGCATCTTGCAGGTGGGACATGCATTAGGAGATGCTCTTGTCTGAGAAGCATTGGGGAACCCCCCATGGCCTGTAGAATATCAGCTGAGGCTTCCCTCTCCATCATTTTCTTTTCAGCCAAAGCTATAAAAAATGGGGTTTAAGCTAACGCATATTAAAAATAGACAAGAAAATCAGAAGACCAGCATATCTGGGAGGCAGGAGTGGCCACTGAGGAAAACCTGTGGAAATCAGAGCAACCTCCATCCTCCAGGACCAGAGTGGGAATTTCCCAACTTCTCCAGCATGGGCTGAGACAAAAGCACTGGGACCTGGTGCTGCCAAGACAGGCTGGGGGACTTTGCCAGGGACTTTGCTCTCCCTGGAAGTGTTGCCTCAAATCCTGCAAGGGGGAGATCCAGCAGTCTGTGAGAAGAGTTAATTTGTCAGGAATTTGTAACAGCAGCCAGGTACCTGTGTGGCTGTATTTTTTCCTCTGTGGCACAGGTCACCCACAGGGGGAAACTGCAATCATCTGTGGACTGCAAATGTGGAGCTGCAGGCTCATATGCTAATTTCCCACTGGAATCACAGGGAGAGTCGGGGCAGATGGGCAAATGAAGCTTCCTTTGTGGTCAGTGGATGAAAAGCACACCAAATATTGGCAAGGACACTTGTTTCCAGCTGTGCTTAATAGCTTTAGCAAGCTCCTCAAGACTAGAAGATCAACTCAGAAAAGGAGGCTCTGACATGGCCACCATTCCTGCAGAGATTTCTGGCTCATTACAATCTTTGTGCATAATGCTAAATAAACCACTTAAAATTATGTTGTTGGTATTTAAACATTTGTAACAACTGATCATCAGAAAACATCCAACAGGCCTCTGATGAAGAGTCAAAGAGAACATACATAAAAGTAGATTTTTGCAGCACATCGCTCACTATCTTCTGAACTGCTGCAAGTAGCTCCACTGAAAAATAAAACCACCTGGAGGAATAAATTTGTTCAGTTAAGGCTGACCAGAATAAAAGGGGTTTTTTCCTTCTGGCCTTGCACAGACATTTTACAAACAGTTGTTTTCCAAAACAGTGTATCGATCTTCAGCAATACTGGTACCGCATGCCACAGGCCTGCCTGTCCTCTGGTGATGCAGAGGATCACAAAACATGATTACTGCTCTGCAGGAGAATTCCTAATTCCCCTGAAAGACGTGAGTTGCCATTCAGAGACCCACAGCAGCACCAGTTCCAGCAGCACGGTAATTCCAGCCAACAGAGGTGTGTGATCTCAGGGAGCCACCTGCAAAAGCCCACACAAAAGTGCTCCCCAGAAACCTTCCAGTCTCATAAACCTCTCACAGGCCCCCGAAGGCCATAAATTCTGCAGGGCCTCTCACGACTGTTTCAAAACGTTTAATGTTTTCCTTCTGCTCTGTGGTTTCACTGCCGACAGTGGGGATCTCTGCACCCACCTGATACTGAGCCTGGAAAAGTTTTGCTCTGTATGCCAAAAGCTGCTGTGGAATTGAACTAAATTGTCTTAGCTGATGCCTGTCTAGATAAGACATCAAAGCCACTTCCTTACAATATGATTTATTTTAAATTGCACAAGGAAAAAAAGCGATTGAGGTAAGTATTTGAATCAGACTTTCAGTTTCTAATGCCAGGCTTTAAGATATCGGTGGAACAGTTTAATGGCATCAGCTGAACTGAAGAATTCGAGTTTGGGACAAGCGCAACGTTTCTCTCCATAAACATAAAAGTACTGTTTAAAAACCAGCACCCCAAAGAAGGAGAAAAAGCTTGTAAGGAAAATGCCTTGTCCTGTCACCTCAGCAGGAGTAAGCACTGAATCGGTTACTGAAAAGAAAAATTATCAAAAATGCAAAGTTCACTCTTACAGGAAAGAAGGTGTAGGGATGTGAACAAACCCAGCTGGGCCATGAAAAGAAAACTGAGAAACAGGAATGGCAATGTGAAACTGAAAGTGCCTGAAAAACCACCTGAAAAAGATTTTGATGCACAGAAACTTGCCTGTTTCTGCTGCCAAACATCTATCAAACGAAGAGCATCAATATGTGAGCCAAAACTACATCCTACAGGGGGAAACCCAAGCAATCTCAACAATTATGGTTTAGTCTATTCTCAATATTGAACTGTGATTTGGAAACATTTATGAAGTCAAAAGAAAAAGAAAGACATGAAGGTTAGTACAAACACCCCAAGATGTCAACCCTCAACCTCATCTCCCTCCATTCCTCAGAAAGACAAGAGACCTTTTGCAAGTGAGGCGCACTGGGCGTAAATAACCTGCGCCTCAGTGAGGAGGGGCCATACAGAAACCAGATACTTAACCAGGCACTTCTGTCATGGGTAGAAACAGACCGAGAAAAAGACAACCTTGGGCTGTGCTGAGAGAGCAGCACAGGAAGGACAAGGCTCAGCATTTCAAGTTATTTTATTTAATACCTTTTATTAATGAGGTAGGAGAATCCTAATGAAATCTGTGGATCTGACAGAAGTTAACTGGGTTAGTAAGGGTGATTGGAATACCATGCATGAGACCTAGATGACTTTGTGGGTTCAAATATTAGAAACAGATTAAAAGTAACTGCACCAACTGTTCATCACACACCCGGAGACTCCTAAGTGAAACTGAAGCTTTCACGTGGGGGCTTACTTGGTTTGACATCGAAAGGGGAGAGCTTTAGCTCACAAGACGATTACAAGCTACGAGCGCAATGAGGCAGTATGGAAGGAGATCAAACTCTAGGACCTGAGACGTTCACTCCTACTGCTCTGAGCTTCATGCACAGCCACTCATGCTTTCCTCTACAAGGGGCTGGAAGAGCCTCATAGTTCCCTGCTGCCTGCAGCTCCTCTGGGAGCTGCCATAGCCCTCCCAGCAAGGCAGGGCTCCCAGGGATGCTTGCAGGGGCAGCCGGTCTCTCCTCAAGGGCCAGCTCAGGGCACTTGAACCAAATGTGGTGAACGAGAGGCAAAAAAATAAAATCATGTCAACCCTTGTACTGTCTCCAAAACTTGGCCGAGACTGTAAGCCATATTTGCAGCTGGGCAGTGGAAGAGATGCTCTGTTCTTTCTAGCCTGCCACCATCTCCAGAATCCTTCCCCCTCTGCTGCTGGCAGCCCACGGCTCAGTGGAGAAGGAGAGATCTGTGTGCTCCTTGCTCCTGCTCTTTAACCAAAGTGCTTGAGTGTTAAAGTATCATAATGCAGCAAGCTGAACTTCACATCCATTATTTTAACATGAAGCCTGTACCAGATTTCACTAGCAAAGCATTTCATGTGGGACAAAAATATTCTGTTTCCAGCAGTGAGTCATGTTTTTCTTATTTGGGCACTGATGGAGCCTGTGATGAGAAGCGCTGAAATAAGAGTGGGAGGCTTGGTGTGCTTGTACCTCTCCCCTTCCCTGGACATGCATCTCCCCAAAGGATGATGCCTTCCACTGTATGTCCACTGTATGTCCATGTGCACTTCAGTCAACTGTGATGCTCACCACTTGCTAAAAAAATATATAGTTAACTTCTAATACTTTTTGAAAGTTTCTTATAAAATGAATGACTGAAAAGGGTTTTGCTGGAAAGGACTGCTGTAGGCAGAGAAGAGGAGGATATAGATAGGACAGCAAAAAATACCATTTACCACAGCACACCTGAGAAAAACAAACTGCTGTTACATTTTCATGGCTATTTCTGAAAGTACATTACAGTCTTACTCTCTTTGAAATCCCTGAAAACACCTCCAGACCTGCTTGCCTTAATTAATTTTTTTAATTATTCAATCAATAACCAATGCTGCAGATTAGAAACTCTGTGTGAGAGAGAAAAAAGCTAAAGTAAAGCATGTGTCCTTTGAGTTTCAAAGAACAAAACTGCTGTAGCCATCCATGGCTTGTCAGTTTTCAGTCATTAATTTCTATTTGGCATTAGATGCTGCTGTTCTTTGCAGAGACTGAGATTTTTTTACACAAATGACAATAAAGAAATTTTTCTGCTTTCTGCCTGAGCAGCCAACCCCCACTGCAGACAACAGGAGCCCAGGGAGCACAGCAAACGTGCACAGGGTCTTGCCAAGGAGATGGTTCCATGTCTGAAAGAGAACGCAGGAAGAGAAGAAAAGCTCCTCACTGACTTTAAGCCAAAATGGGGAACCAAATGCACTTTCCTTTTAATTTCTTTTAAAAATACTCTTTTCCTTTTAATCCCTAGCAGTGATTTTAAAAAGACATTAAAAAAATTGAATACCTTTTTAGTTATCTTGCCATCACTCTTAATAAATATCCAGTTCTGGAAATACTTTTAAATTTCTTCAGCTCCTCTCATGCTTTTATTGCCCTGGTTTGGTACCTTCTGCAAAATGCAATTTGGTGGGAGAGTTCAGACCGGTCTATTCCAACTTACATTGTAATTGTATACAGCAATTAATATCTTTCTCCATAACTAAGTAAATAAAACTATTCCTTTAATTTCCTCTGTGTCATTTTAGACTTCCTGTCAGACTCACTCTTCATCCCATAATTCCTAATAACCTACCAGTGAGGACATTCACTGAAATCCAAGTAAGGTTCATGTACTGAGATTTCTTGTCTTGTTGTTTTGATTGCTGTTATCAGCATGAGGAGCAGCATTTTTATTGGTACACACACAATTTTCTCATGAATTAATTAGAAGAGATAAGATACATTGCTCCATAATTCACATTAATTCTCCCTTCTCATTATATCCTCCCATAAACTTGCCCAGTGCTGTGGTTGTTGGCCAGCAGGCAGCCACATGTGCCAGGAGGGGCTGGTTGTCACAGATGTCACATCATGGGCGCCCATCCTGCAGAGGCTTGCAGTGAGAATGCTATTAGCTGCCACAGAAATTCCCAAAATGTCTAAATTTAAGTGTTTGTTTGCAGGATCTGCTGAAACGGCCCCCCGGGCCCCCCCTGCAGGGCTCCCCTCCGCAGGCAGCTCTGGCTGGAGGCAGCACCAGTCTCTGCCCATGCTGCCCACCCGGTGCCAACTGGACAATGGGGTAAACCCAGCCCTGACCAGCCATAGCAGCCTGTGACCAGGGAAAGCTGGGACAGGGCGCCGCGAGGCACAGGACGGGCTGTGCCTGGCTTACCCGGGGGCTGGCAAGCTGAGATGCATGGTGGCCTTGGCCCCTCCTGAATCAATCTCGCTCCTGAGACACATCAGCCTTTGTGGGCTGTGAAAATGTTTCCAGTATATTTTATTAATATTCCACCAGTTGAGTTATGGAGCAGCTCAAAGTTCTCCCACCCAATTACATGTCTGGCCATTAGTGCAGCAGGTTATTAAAGCCAAGTTAAAAAGGAAGGTGGCTGCATTTACCACACTGCTTTATTTCTCAGAAGCTTGGTGTTTAGAAATAAACTAATCACTTACACTTCACAGCAAGCAAAGCATTATTTGCTGTGTTGTCTAAAGTCTTCAGAAGCATTTAGACACATTTAGAGGTTTATTAGAACAGGGTTTGCCTGTTCAGAGCAGGATGGTGGGTGGCCGTGCTGAGCTGATACTTACGTGTATCAAATCTAACAGTGACATAACAGGGGCAGAAAACTTGAAAGGCAAAAAGGCGACTGATGAGAGGCTTGGGGCTTCACTGTAATGCCTTTTCTTTTCCTGAAGACTCCTGTTGCTGAACACTGAAGGTTCAATCGATTTGCAGACTTAGCAGTGATTAAAGTTCTACCATCTATTCTCCACAGAAAAGTACTACTATGGCATTATGGCAAAGAAAGGAACATTGCAAACAGATGCTGCACAGAGAACTGACCAACGGTTCCAAGTTAACCTCATACCTGCACCTCTCTCCTGCCTCAGGGAGAACTTCTCAGTGCCCCCCAAAATGAAAAGATCTAATGTTTTCTTCTGGTTGAAAAGTTGCTGTCAATTATATTGCAGTTTCATGAGAGTAGTTGAACAGCAAGACCGCTCTACTATGAATTTTATCTGAAAGCAGTTATTCACACTCAGAGATCCTGCATGCGTTGGGGATTTTTGTTGAGTTTTTCTCGAAGCTTTGTTATTCTCTGTTTACAGTTTACTTTCTTGTTCCTGTCTTAATTTTTCATCCTGATTTTTTTAAAAATCACTGCCACATTTCAGGGACTCTGGAAAGATATTGAGTAACAAATCACTAAATTTTCTTTCGCATGAGAATGAATACTAAAAAACTTCACGAGCTAGAACAAAACCTTATTCAGTGCTGAGGAGACAATAATGTACTTCCCCTCTTAAATCTAACCTGTTGATTTATCATCTTACTTTTCTTGGACACAACTGCAAAAGTGGAATTATTTTTCATAGCTGACAGTGAGAATGCAGAGCCCAGGAGTCAGAGAGCCCTGGAGACCTGACAGACTGCTTGAACTGTCTGAAAAATGCGATTCATCTGAACATGGCAGAGGGAAGGGGGAAAAAAGGATGAGCCTAATTGGTTCTGACTATAAAAGTCAGATCTCAAGTTTTCTCTAGAGATGCGTACTAGAGCAACCACTATTAGTGTACCCAGATCTCTTTTAAAAGCGCTAATTTGATCAAATGCTACAATAATTTAAGAATATGACACTGTTAGATCTGCATATGATACTTGACAGTAAAAACCATCAAATGTTCGTCATTAAGACCAAATGAATCATTTCGGAGGAAGATGGTTGGTATCAGCAGGAGCCAAAGGGAGTAGTCTGGCAAGCAATGAAGCTTCAGAATAGTTTACTGAGCACTAACTCAAACCCAGATCTTATCTATTATGCACAAAATGAACACAGGACAAAAACTCAAAGGCTAAAGAGTTCCTACCATGAAGGTGTGGGAACAATTTTGTACCAAGTGATGGATAAGACGAGTTTGGTGTCAGCAAACACTCTTTTGCTGCACATGATACTCAGTGTTTCCAAATCCAAACCCTTGGCTGCAGTGAGGAGCTTTTGTTGAGCAGCGTTTCCAGACTGGCCAAGCCTCACCCAGGGCTCCCATCACACGTGAGGGAAGCAGGCACAGAAACTGCAGCAGACTTTCCCTGCGTTCCTCTGCCTGCGTGTGGAGCTTTCAGATGGATCCTCTAAGGCCTGCAGGTTTCTCATTTTTTTCGATCTCTCACCTTACATAAGCACTTCATTTATCAGAAGGAAAGGGGAAAAAATCCATTCCCTGTTGAAACAGACTGCCACCTGCATTGCTTCCTAATGTAAGCAAATCCCAGTGGAAAGGTTTATCACCAGACTTTTCTGCTGGACCAGTAAATCACTCTCTGAAACATCATTTAAACCTTACAAATGGTGTTAACCAGCAGGAGTGGTATATTTTTTAAAAAGAGATTCCAACAATGCAACAATTAATCCAATTTCCTGGAAGAACTCACGTGACCACTGTGTATGTCAGGGTTCAGATCAGCCATACATATATTAGCAATACAATAATAACACTGCCTTTTAATAAAAAAATTAGAATATACTGTCCAGTGTGACACTAACACACAAGTGAGAAGTGTTCCAGAGACTTAATTCTTCTATAATTTTGTGTGTGATTGTGTGTGCATGCCTGTATAAAGACACTGGAAACACTGCTCTTGAAAGACATGAGACTATTAACCTGTGCAGACATTGCAGTTGTCTCCTGGAGTGCTGGTGTCCCATCTGTTTATCAGCCCAGCTGTCTCACAAGGTAAAAATAAAATGGTGCTTTCAGTTTAACAGGATGTAATTGACTTAAGAAGCCTCTGCTGTGCCAGCCTTGGGAGTCTAAAAAGTGGATTACAAGAGTAGCACATAAAACAGCATAACTCCCCTAAATTCTGCACTGGAAAACTTTGTCTCCATATATTCATTAAAGAGAATAAAAATAAGTGAGCTTTCAAACAGTCTATACCATTCCTCTATATTATAGTTCACTGCAATTTCTTTTAATTACCTTGCAATTTAAATCGATTGAATTCTAGAGACGGTCCCCCTTAAAAAATGTCTTCTTGCAAACTTTGATTAGCTCCAGAGAAAAGAGAGCAGATGACTTTAAATGGCACAGAGGTGGATTTATTGGCAAGTGTGTCAGGTTTGCACTTAGCCAGGAATTGGCAGATAGCAGAATATGGCTGGACAAGATTCAAACTCCAAGGACTTGGAGCTGGAAAAGGATTTATTTGAATAGCAAAGTATAGCAGTGTATTTGCTGCAGCTAAAATTATTAAAAGCTTTTAACTAAAAACATGAAGAAATTAAACTTCCAGTGAAAGGCAAGCAACTGCATTGCTTCAAAGGCATTGTCACGGGGATATTTATTGCTTTCCTCCCTCACTGTGTCACTTATTGCTCCTAGCAATAGGAAGGTGTATTGATCTCCTTGATCTGGTGTACGTTCAAAAGCCAGATTAAACCTGAACCTGCACAAAATTACTGAGCATTCAGGAAATAAAATGCTTTATTTTTGTCTTAAATCAACTCTAGGAAAAAAAGTAGTCTATCCACGGCATGTGAAAGGTAGAGAGCCTATAGTCTCAGAAAAAGCAGTCAAAGGAGCATGAGCTGCTTCACGTGGACAGACAAGAGGCTTGGCCACGGTATGCAGCAACAAAACCAGGGGGTTATGCTGAGAGAAGTTTGCACTACTGAAGGACTGCCAGCTGAAACTAGAACTTTATTTGGGGTTGTGGGGATTTTTTTGTCTCAAGTGTCATATTTTCTTCAAAAAAGTAAAAAAAATGCTTGTGACGGTGCTTGAAGTGTCAGCTGACACACTGAAGCTTTGTTTACACTCGTGACCCCCACACTGGCAATGGACCAGTGGGTACTGCAACAGAAATGGCTTCCGAAAAGCAAAAACCACTGCTCTGCTTCTGGGCTGGTGCTAAGCCCTGCTTCGGGCAGGAGGCTGCCCCGGCCAGCCTCCGGCCTCCCCTGCAACCAAGTTTTCCTCCTTTCTGCAAAGGAGTGTTCACAGCTACTCAATCCTAGGTTTTTGGATGATGATTAGGTAGGGTGGTTAGAAGAAGGAAAAAGAGGAAAAGAGAGGAGAGGAAAAAGGGGGGAAAAGGGAGGTGAGGGGATCTCATCACAGGGTCTCTGAACTGCTACTTTATACCATCACATCCACGTGAGACACTTTTATGGAACTTCTCTGATTCCATTATTCAATTCTAACCAGGTGATGGGACATTCTAGTCTTTTACAATGGTACATAAATACCCCAAATCACATTTACCAGCTGCTTTTTCTTATAGCAACACTTCACTTTTTTTACCCTACTAAACAGTGTTGCATCTGCAGGAAACTGAGTGAGCCATTTTCCTACTTTGTTAAGCACAGATGCAGCTTTTGATTTCATTTTTATGGACTAAAGCTAAAAGATGCTTTCCTCAGAAAGCTGAACGACCACATTTCAAGTCCGGCAGCAGCTGGTCTCAGGAGCCAGCATGTGGCTCACCCAACTACAAGCATGTAACTGAGACAGTAAAAGAAGAGGACATTGGCAAAGAAAGCCGTGCCATTTGGAAAAGCTCATGCCTAGGGAAGCTGAGGGTGCTCCAGACTGAGGTACCTCAAGTGGAAGCAGAATCTGGAATGATGTAACAAAGGGGGTGGAAGGGAAAAGTTTAAGGCTCCAGGACACTTCCACCAAAGGCCAGTCACACTGAAGCTTGAACTTACACTGAATACATTGTGCCAACCTCCATCATCACTACTTCCCTCACACATTTCTCTCCCTTTCCTTCACTGAATTCTGCTCTAAGTCTCCAGAAAGTGCTTGAGTATCTGCATGGCTTGGACCACGATCCTGGCACATCAGCAGAAATACTTACCAGAAAAATTCAAGCCAAAGAGAAGGCATGGACATTTTTTAATTCTTATTTCCCTTGGCCAATATAAGTAATTCTAGATAAGAAAAAAATGTTTGTACACATCAGTAGAAGACCTATCATCTATAAACATCACCTACAGCGCTGTAAGTGTGCAGAGAGATCCACATATGGAACACTTATGCTCACGTATCTCTTTCCAATAGAATTTGCTTCTTCCTGATTTCATCTGTTATTCTAGATTAAAATGGGAGGTTTTTGCAAAGTAACTTCAGAGTGATGTTTCTGGGTTTGTCAGCAGCAGAAATCATAATTCATCCCATCATTTCTAATGCTTACACAGAAAAGTCAATAAAATTTTTTAAAAAATGAAGGGAGGAAAGCTTCCTTTGTACTCGGCAGCATCAGCAATATCATATTTTACCACACCTCTGGTACTACTACGTCAAAAAAATTGCCTAACAAAGCACAAGTAGAGAAGTATGTTATTGTCATTTTTCAGGATTTCTTGAAAGTTTGTCAATAGGGTATTAGAAATTCACCCAAGTCTGAAAACCAGATTTTTACACTCAAATTTCTAGTTTCTATTTGGGAACTGCAGAATGGTCAGCCTCATACACTGACACCCACACCCTGCATGTTTCCCCACACTGTGCATATATATATATGTATGTAATGCCACCAAAACTCTTTTGAGTCCATGGAACAGGTCTGCTTGTTTAGAAAAAAGGAGACACATTTTTTACTGAAATTTACTTGCAGACTCAGGTCTTCTTCAGTACTCCTCACCAAGAAAAATTATGGCAATTTAATAAAAAGTGGAGAAAATCCTGCAATGTGACAGATCAGTTATAAAAGCGCACACTGAAATGAGGACAACCTTTAAGCCATCAGAATTTTCTTCGTGAGACCAGATTTTTTCTGTGTCATACTCAGCACGGAGAGATTTTCATTTTTCAGAGCTCTACGGAATTTGACAAGTAAACCTACTACAGTTAATAGCATTTTAATCTTTATGCATAACAATCACAAACCTACATTGTACAGGTTTGATAATAGTAGCTGACAGCTGAATTTGAAGTATACATTTCGTTCCAAAATAGATGCGTGTGTAGGTGGATGTGTTGTAGAAATACAATGTACGACACGGCTGAGCCTAGGTAAGCTGGTGATCCTCAAACACCAGCATCATCTGCACGAAGTTAGGGCAGAAACCTGCTCCTTTAAATACCTGTTCATCCTTCTTATGACACTTTCTTTAAAGAGCTCAGTGAATAGGAGATAAAATAAGTATCTAATGAGGTATGACAGAAACTCTGATTGAGCTAAACAGCAGAGAGTTGAATTCTAATAAATAAATGAAGCAGAACATTTACTGCCAGCAACTATGTCAAGTTAGACATAGGAAACTGTAGCTATGCAGCTGGAGAAGGGCAATACTCTGCAAGCCAGAAAAGTGGTGGAACTCCTCCAGCTTTGATTATTTATGGTGTGATGATGAAGGAACAACTTTCCATGTGAGGAACAGCTTTAAAGTTGAACAGTGAAGCTGAAAGAGAGATTTAATGAAAAATCAGAGGGGAACAAAATTACAGCTACAAAAACAATAACATTCGGTTTAACAATTTAAAAACATAATTTGTGGGCAAAACCAGATGTTAACTTGTCCAGCTTCAAGGTAAACAGCAAACTGTATTCATAACAACCCTTCTGCTGGACAGCAAACACACACTACTTAATGTTGCAGTATATAAGGCTCACTTTGGACATCCAAATCTTATCAAAATGAACACAAATACCAAACAAACACATTTTAAACAAAGGACACATCTGTATTTAATGCAAAGCTATTTTCAAAAAAATTCCAACCCTTCATAATCTATCATAATCATAATAGCCTGAAACATAAGAAAGCTTTCAGGCTCAGAAAAAAAAGGCTTCTAATTTTAAACATTTATGAGGACACTGAGAAGTGGCTTAGAACCATGCTTTAAAACATGTTTTCAGGCTTTAAACTGCTGAAAGCTAAGACCCCTTTACCCATTTGGCCTGAAGAAAGGGAGAGAAGTACAAAAATATGATGAAAAGACTGCACATAAAAATTTCTACTAAAGAAAATGCAGCTGACTCCCTCATTCCAGCCCCTATCTCCCATCACCACTGCAGCTCCCCCTCCAGGGAAAGTGCACCTCTTGCCTGATGACCACTCCCACACAACTGATCTACATCACAGGCTCTGATGCACCACTGTTTTTAACAAACACTTTTTGAAAATAATTTTAAAGGGCCACTCTGCCATTGCTGATGCTGTTCCTGAACAGGAGGGACTTTGCTTCAGCACTGCATTGATGTCAGCTCATTTTAAACTATACCTTGGGATGGGTGATTTAACGTTCATTCTAAAAAAAGATCATGATCAAACCTTTTGAATGGTTTTTCCCAACTCGCAAAATGCATGCTTTATGCTGGGAATAAACTTCCCTTTGATATAGTGTAACTGTGGGAAGGAAGGACTGTTCTCACATTTCTGTTTCATGGAAAACACCCTGCTGTTTGATTTTTAAAGTTAAAGGATTACGTTGCAGGGGTAAAAAATGCTGCTAAATGCAACACACTCTACTAAGTTAAATACGGCCTCAGTCTGATATGAAACACTGACTTTAAAAATAGATATTCCTTTCCAAATATGCCAGTGAAAATAAATATAAATATATTGTAGGCATTAAAAAATGAATGTGTCAAGAATAAGAACAAGTACTACTTTTAAGGTAATTCAGCATAAAAAAACCCCAATATATGAAAGCAAAGAAACAGCCAAAAATATGAATTTATAGCAACAGATGGTAAGAACGAAGTTTTGAAAATTCATGGGAATTCTTCTACCTTACCACGCACCCATACAGTTCTATGAGCATTTTCTTTTTGTCTTTTATTATTCTTGATTCCTGCCTCATAGTTCAACTTCAGGGCAAAGCACCATACAAGAAACTGCATTCAAAACTATTAGGTCATCAAAATTGCCTTTACTGTTTAAAAACAAAACACATACACAAAATATTGCAACAGCTTCTGGAATCCCAATCCCACTCAGAAAGCCCAACATTTTTAGATCGCATGTTTTCATCACCATAATTTTTGCAAAACAGTGAGAGGCGACCCAGGACATTTTAGGAATGACTCTTTCATCATCGCAATCCCTCAATTACAGCTGACCACAAGAAGGAATGAATAGAGTAGTACTGCAGGGACAGTACTGGTATATTTTTCAGCTTGCCCTATGACATGCTCTGACTTCTGCTGGAGAGTGATGTAGTGATTTCTTAGACTGCCTCCATTATTGCCCCCAAAATAATTCAGAGGTACATAAGGCTTTAAGCAGTTTAAACACCAATTCAAATTGGATTCAATAGTGTCAATGACCTTTTCATCAAAACCGACCTCCAGAACTCCACCCCTCTTACAGCCTGACAGGACCTGCCCCCTGGAGATGTGCTGGGCTCCATCTTAATGGGTGGCAACTCATCTTCAACCCAAAAAGCTACAGACAAATAAATACACGCAGAAGTTTTACTTCTAAAATACACTGATCTTTGCTGTTATCAGGACAGAACTGAACACCAAAAACATCGGCAAGCAATAAACATGATTGAAGACACTGAAATCAAGACAACAAGAACTAAAAGTTCTTAAATTACAGACTATAAAGCTCCTGAGTGCCGGGTGCATGTATGCACATTCCAATGATCAAGAGAACTGCATGGAAATATGCATTTACCACAAAATCTGGAAGCATAGTTGGGACCTGACTTCCAGTCAGGTTTGTAATTTCGTTCAAGATTGAGATTACTTCACATAAATGGATTTGGTTTTGTGTGTACAGTACAATTTAACTTACAAATCTATTTCCTTGAGATTAACCATTAGTATTGAGTATTTGCTGTTATAAAGTTCCTTAAGCATGAATTTTAAGTACAATGATTCATAATCAGCTTTCATGTACCCAGCTGGAATGATACTGAATAAACACATTTTCTAGTCACCAAAATAAAGGTTAGTATAACTTTTAAAAAAATCCCCAACAAACCCAACTAACAAACCTTTGAAATGTTACATCTGTTGAGTTAGTTTAGCAAGACAGCGAAAAAACAATTTGGTAAGGTAGTTAATGTTTTTCATAGCATTGTAGAGTTAAGCTTCAATATTCACCATTATCAGAAAGTTCAATAATTCGTTGTTTTGATACCAAAGTAAAAATTGTCCATAAAGTAGAAGGGTCTTCACAATTATGATGACTCTGCCAATGATTAAAAAGATCCTCTTTTCTTCCAAATAACCGTCTGCATAAAATGCAGTTATAGCCTGCTTTAGACCACAATTCTATTTTTTTGCTTGGTGTACCAAACCCCACAATTTGCATCTCCTTGGAGGCTTCACTACTTCCTGACTGAGTCGGTTCACTTTTAGGTAAAATACTGACATTATTTTGATGGTGGAAGTATATCTGTCTCTTTGGTTTTGGAACAGGATACAGCTCCTCCTGACGGGCACCGCACTTTGCTAAACGTCTTTTCTCGCTGTGCTGTTTCCACAAGTGGGTTGTGTGTTTGACCAGTTCTCCCTTTGTTCCTCTGTTTCCTTGCAAAACCTCTTCCTTTACTCTTCCCTGAATCTCTTCTCCATGACAGCACAGTAAGTGAAACTTCATTTCACCAAAAGACTCTGCAATAAACTGGCATCGACCACATTTGACCTGTAATTTCACTCCTCCTGGGTTATGGAATAGGTCCTCAAAATTGCACTTATTTCCCCTGTTAAAAAAAAAAAAATACAAACTATTTCAGTTTTATCCAGGCAGAGAAGAGAGATAGCAATTTCTGTCCTTATAAGTTCCAAGAAGAGATGACAGTCATGAAACACTTTTAATTAAAAACAGGCATTGTTTCTACAGCATCTAATTCATTTGGAAGAGGGGAAAAAAAAAAGAAACAAAATAAATAATAGTAAGGCTGATTAGGAGAAAACTGAAACCAAATGACACTTCTGAGTTTAAGAACTGCCTCCAAAATTAGCCTTGATAGAAATAACCTTTTAACAATACCAGCCTTTAATAAAAGGCTGATAACTTCTGGTAAAAGTTCCTGATTCAGTGAGGTCAATCCAAATACTTCTAGTGCTGTGCTAGAAAAGTGAAAATTACTATTACCTGTACTGTACTAGTAAGGGACACCTACATGTTTACAGTGAGCAATCTAAGGTCAATTTGAGGCAAAACCATCTCCCTTTCCAAAATGGAAACTATGAAATTTCAGAAATTCTTACTTTTTTTTTCTACAAGTTGGTAAACATGGTTTAGAAAAGTTTAAACACCTAATCTGCAACTGGACAGCCTCTCTCCCTGATTTAGGGCAGCTCTGCAGTATAAAGGATACACAGGCAATCCCTGGTTAAGTTAAGCCAATCAAAACAAGATCTCCTCAGAAATCCTCTCATAATATCTATGAAAAGGACTTCGTAACACTGTGTATTTATACATATTAGACAGATTACCCAACAAAACAGATAAACTGAATAAATCACTGTATGACAGCTACTAAGACTGACAGAAAAGTACTGGTGTTTCTAAGGCTCAAGACCTTAAAAATTTCTAACTGATGCTCCAGAGAGTGGAGCTATGCAAAGTAAAATGAGTAAAATGTAACTGTAGTGCTGCAGTGAGGAGTTATATTAAAGCCCTGAGTGTTCTTCAATGAAAATAAATGCACAGTGGAACAAACAAAAAAGGCAACATTTATACTGTATCAAGAGATTTCACCTCAAAATCATAATACAGAGGTGAAAGCTCATTCTATCCATCTTAATATGGTAAATGTTAACTTTTCAACTTGGCTGAGTGATCACAAAAGCAGCAGGAAACTGAGGATAGATGAGCTCACAGCACTCCCTAAAAGGAAATGGGATAATGTCGTACTCGGACACGAAAGAACTACGCAGACCCAGCTCGGTCAGAAGAGAGAGAGAAGCCAAAAAGGCCTCGTTGTTTATTTTACAACATATATATCTGTTTCTAGGAATGACCGTGGATTGGAGGATGAGGTTACCACCTCTCCAACCACACTGGTCAGACCAAAAGACCATCATTCTTTCTGCGCCTCAGGAGAAGGAATGAAAACAAAAAAGGACGGTTAGCCAAACATAACTCTGTTTACAGAAAAGTACGTGAGAACACAACTGTGTTTACAGAAAGTGTGTGAGAACTCCATCACAGAAATGAAAACATCAAAAGACTGCAAAACTCAGGGTGACAGGATAATAATATTTAACAAGGCAAACAAACTACAAGCTAATATTGAAACACAAATGGTTTTTCCCTTACTGCAATTGGTTCCCTATCATCTAGAAAAAACCCCAGAGTGGGTAGGACAGAAGACAGTGCAGGTTAACAGAGCATTAACCACGAGAAACCAACTGACCCAAATATGGCAGTATATCGGGTGTTACTAGAATACATACAAAACTACTTGGCATATTCAAGTGTCAATAAAGATTTATAGTCAATATATCAGCTAAAATATATTGGTTCATCTAATGGATTGACTAGATTCAAATGGAATATTTAAACCATTAGAAAGCTCACTTGGGGGGAAAAAAGCAACAATTTTCATAATGGTGAGGTTTATATATTTCCACTGACAACTTGAAATCCAGTTTTCATTAGCATTTAATTAGTGAAAGCTCTCACCTCTCTGTAGTTTCTTCTGCCTCTTTTATATTCCTGTCTCTCTTCTTTACAGTATCTTGTATCTGTTCCTCACTAGTAGAGGGCTCTGTGCTGATAACAACCCTGTGGACTTCCCTGAGGTGGCCAAAGTACACTTTTGCATGGCCAAAAACTTTAGCACAGAATTCACAGCACACCAGCTTTTTAGGTCTGCCTTCGTTGTGATGAAGCTTCATATGAGTGCTGAGCCTCCCAGAATGGATATATGCCTTCCGGCAGATCCTGCAGCTGTACGGCCGCCGGCTCGTGTGCGTGTTCATGTGGTCCTGGAGATGGTGCTTAAACTGGAATGTATGGTTACAAACATGACACCTGTGCAGCGGCTTAGGGACAGCTGAACATGTATTTCTACTTAGATCACTTGATTTAGCTGATGTAGCATCACTGTGCTTGGAACTTAAACATTTATTGGCGAATGAACCATTTAAAAGTAAGTCTTGCTCATGAGACGGTGTCTCTACGATTGCTGCAGGAGTCAGCGGTGCAAACGCCTGCACAACTACCACTGGTTTTGGTCTGATACTGCGGTATTTTTTCACTGCTTCTGCTTTATTGTCTTCAGGTGTCTGAATATCAACTTCCACCCTCTCTCTTCCCTCTCTAAACTTATTAATGATGCATTTCCTTCGCTTGGCCTGAAATGCCAATAAATCTTCCGGGGCTCTTTTCTTCCTGCCTCTTCTTTTAGAGGTTGCACTGTTCAATTTTTTAAGACTGTTGACATCATCCACCTTGCTGGATGGAGAGAAGGTATTTTCTCGAATGGTTTGTTTGGGGACTTGTGTAAATGATACAGCTAATTGCTTATCAAAGGCTTTGGTTTTCATCAAAGATGGTATCCTTTCACACTCAGATTTTAGTGAACGACCAGATATATCCATAACATTAGTATTCTGCTTAGATTTACAGAATACTGAATTTTTCATCCTTGAGTAAGGCAAAATAGGAAGTTTTCCTTTTGGTGCTGATGGAGTCATCTGAACTGTACTGCCAAAAACTGCCGGTGACAAGACAGCAACAGGATTTGTAGAATTTGTGGGTTTTTCCTTTAGATTCTCAGATGTCAGAAGTGACTCTCTTGTGGTTTCCGATGCTGTCTTCACAGAGTGCACACTTACTTTCATAGGATTAGTTGTACTTGCTGTCTTGGATAGAGAGTCTTCAACTACAGATGGTCCAGAAATACTATTGTTAGCAATTTCAGTTTTGTTCATTAAAGGAGATCCAGATTCCACACACTTGCTTTTATTTATTAATGTGGCAAATCCAATTTCAGCTGAGTCACAGTCTGTTATCATCCCTTGCTCAGCTGAATCTGAACTAGAATGAGCTTCAGGACAGTCTTCAGTTAGAGTAGTCATGGGGGAAGTCTGTGATGAGATCAGTGCTTTGGTAGGGATCTTGTTACGTGCACTCAAACCAGAGATTTGTGCCGGTTTTTTGTCACTCAGCAATTTATTTCTTACAGACTGGTACCTGGGGATGGGCAGCTTTAGGTTTTCAGAAGGGGCCACAGCCGACTGCTGAACTTGCTGTGTTAGGGCAGGTGCAACACACGGCACAGCCAACAGGGAAAACGTCCCCTTGTGAGCAGCCACCTGCATGACAGCGTAGTTCTGAGCTGGTACCACCAGTGGCTTGGAACCTGAAGCTGAAATTGGTGTAATTGGCTCAGGCAAAGATGGCTGAAGACAAGAAATCACTCCAGATGTTAAAATTTTCGGTACCATTTTTGGAGCAATGGTCCTAAACTGACTTTTCTTCTGAAAACTTTGTATTATATCCGAAGGGGATTTCTGTTTATCTGTAAGAATAACATAACAAAGATGTAATGTGATACACAGCGTTTTAAAAAAATTACTCAAAAATAAAACTGCTTACAAAGGATACTATTACACACAAGCTTATTAAAAATATTTAGGCATTTAAATGACCACCAAATTAAATTTAGAATTGCAAAATTTTCATAGACAAAAGCACTGTCTGAAGCAATATGCTTGAACACAGATATGCAAAAAAATCTCTTCTTAATCAAATATTAATTGGATCTTTCATTCAAGGTTGGAAACCACATGACATTTCAGAACAAATACACCCATAAGCCTCTTCAGCACTGGAAAAGCTGCAAGAGCAGGCTGGCAATACTCTGCTGGAAGAACAGGGACAGGATTTAAGCTCCATGACACTGAACTTCTCTGAGCACCAGCTCTGATCATCCCTCTCAAACAGAATCATGCTGTCTTTCAGACTTTCTCTAATATTTAGAATTTGTGGGTTTTATCAGATACAGACCAAATTTTGCCTGGTTAAGTCTCAGAAAAACTCCTGCTACAAAACATGCAAATAAGGTATAAAAAAATCAGAAGGACTTGAAAGAGGAAGTGAATATGAACTACTGTTAAATACTCAATCACAAAAATTACTCATGTGTCACTAACGCACAACAGAACTACTGTAATAAGTTATTTAAACATTTTCTCGAAAGATGCAATTTATCAAGGTTACATCACAATTCCTTCCTGTTTCTATTTGTGTTTGTAAAAGCCGCAAATGTTTTTAGTGAAGAAGAATGTGAGGATAATTAAAACAAACAAAAGGAAAAAGATGAAATTCATATGATATAATATGCATGCGGCAGCAATGACACCTGCTGAGCTTTCAGATTCCATAGAAAAGGACTTGATATATAGTTAATTGTACCACTACCATTTCATCTATCAGTCTCATTACCCACTCTCAAATTCAATTATTGACGCTTCCAGTTCTCAAAACCTGGAACAGGTTTCCTGGAAAAAAGGAAATCCCAACCATTGAAAATTCAGCTACAAAGATCCCAGGCAGAACGGCAATTTGGACATAAGCAAAAATAATTTTGAGAGAGGAATCACATTTTAATAGAATATGTGAAAGTAAATGCTGGAACCTTGAAATATTGTAGTAAGATAATTCCATAAGAAAGTTTCCATTCCTTGCCATTTTAAAGACTTGTATTACAAATGCATTTATAGGTTATTCTGGACTTAAAAAGGTAGCCCTGAATTACTACTAACACTGGAAACTCCAGTAAATTTATCTTAATCCTGGATTTTCTTCTCAAATGTCACACACTTTGCAACAAGCACTGCAAGCTACAGACCTATCATGTTTCATGACCAGAACTTCTGGGCAGATATACATGCATATTCATGGTATGCACATGTGCAGTAAAGCCACTGCCTTCAGGACATGCTGGATTCACTGAGCAATCACATATAATGTACAGTTCATATTTAGTAGATCTGATGCTTTTCAAAACTCTTTGATCAGCAGATTCATAGAGCAATAACTATGCAGGGCATAAGCCTTTGATCATTTTATTGCCCTCTATTGCATCAGACCCCAAGTCCATTATGTACTTTCTTTATACTCCAGTTAAGTAAAACTACTGGGCACCACCATAACTTTCTTTCTGCTCAATGTCTGTAGAGATGTTCTGAATGTCTAAACATTCTGTGCAGACTGGGTTACTGTACATATGGAATTCCTACACAAAAATGAGATCCCTGCACACAGGGATAAGTCCAGGCCTACAGAATTTGTGCAACCTGGAAAAAGCAGAAACATGGTATGTTTAAAATTGTTTCCCTACAGCACTTTTTATTCTCAATTTTTAATTGGTTTTTTTTTACATTCTAGTCACTAGATATATAGAAACCTTTACATTTTCAGCTGCTAAGATTTCTATTAGTACTCACATGATTATTTGTTCCCTGCAAGGTATCATCTTGTTGTTTTTTTGAATAAACAATTTAAGTACTACTGAGAAGGACAATAAAATTATGTAAAGTATTGTAATCACCAACCAAACTAGCCCTGAACTTCAATCATAGTTACAGGTCAAACTGTATATCTTAAATACAGCAGATTACAGAATAAATGTACTTTCCTTTTAGGAGACAGAGTCAGTTCTTATTTCTCCAGATTGTGCTTGCCATTCTCCAAATTAGCAACTATTCAGCTTGCCACAATATTCAACATGAAGCTGTTTCCATTCTCTCTCATATCTCTTGTTCCTTTCCCTTTTTATTTCCAAATTTCATTCATTGATTTGCATAAAACTTTTAGGAAAGCCAGCATTTCAGCAGACTACTACCTGTGCTACTCCAAGTTACAAGGCACCCACTCTTCAACCATGGGTAACAGGAAAAGGTGGAAGTTTTGCTGAGGACGTGCCACCTCTATGAATGGTAGCCACAAAAACAAGGTTAATTTGAGGTTAGGAAGAAGTATTTGTAGAAATAATGTATGGCACTAGCTTTAAAAAAACCATATGTTTCTCAAATGCATTGACTTGCCTAATGCAAAATTAAGCAGTAAAATCACTTTTCTATAAAGAAAGCATCTCCACATATTTTCTCAGCATTCCACAGGAGAGGGTTGCTCTAGAAGCCAAGACCTTCATCAATATCAAACACAAGATGCTCTTTGAAACAAGGTCTGTTTAGATCAATACCCTTCTCACACAGTTAACACAATACTAGGAATTGATATAACTGTTTGAGAAGGGATTTTTATACAAACACTTTTTCCAATTAGCATAATTTTATCATAAATAAGTTTTCCAGGCAAGCTATGTTTGGTACCAACCTCCAGTACAATTTTTTTTTTTCCTTTTTCATAAGTTTACATTAGACATTTTAGTGCAGAAATATTCATTGCAGTGCTTCTGGTAAGCAAAGGATACTCAACTCTGCATTTCCCTCCCCTCCAACACAGCTACTGTAGTTAAGCTGCTTAGCCAGTGCCTAAATATAGAGAAGAGCTAGATGCAGACTAGCTGTCTGATGATGCTTCAGACTTGGTTAACATTTTGCTTGCAGACTGGGAAAGCTAATTGGAAGAACTGGTGGAAGACTATTTAGCATCTTGGATCAGGAGAAAGCAGCCAGTCAATTCACAGACTGGAGGTTCTACTGACCCCACACAGAGCATGCAAGTATCATCAGTGACCAAAATTCTGTTTTCCATTTATAGCTGGTGAAAAGTTTCAACGACTTCCTTTGCACACAGACAGAGCTATAGTAATTCATGTCTTCACCACACTAAAGGACTTGGATATGCTCTGGCTGTCTGGCTTGTGCAAAGGCTGCTTGGAAACCTCACATGCATCTTTCAGGGGCATTCCATTTCTTCCAAATTATTTCTGTCTCTGATTCAAAGGACTCATTTTGACTTGTCCGCTGTGACCTGAGGAAAAGCCTTTGTGCCTATGCAATTCCATGAAGTCTTCCATCTAAGAAGGGGAAGTTTCAGTTAAGGGAGGCTCTGCAATGTCATTTGTGAGGATGGTCCTTCATTTTAGACAACATTCTTTCTACAAGTCAGTCTGCAGATCCTTCACTGGAAAGTAACCATTTTTACACTTTCTTTAAAATTTTCCTTAATAACAAAGGAAATAAATGAATTTATTATGAGATTTAATATCTGAAGGATGTGAAGCTCATTTTTAACTGCTCTGTCCTCAGTCTTTCAGATGGGCATGGAGTTGGGGCAACAGGTAGACACTTCTAAATAATTACACACAAGGCTAAATCAAATGCAGTTCAACCCACTAACTTTAGAATTCTCTGTTAAAAGATTAATGGTTACCATGTTAGGACCTGAAAGTATCAAATCACTCAGAAACCTGCAGGATGTCATAAGCTTTCATCCCTTCTAAATAACTTTAAAATTGTATAGAAGTGGACAGTAACACACCAATACAAAAATCAATGATGCATTAAATTCTCTGATAGAGACATGCTGGGAAGAGTCCTCTGAAGGAAACGGAGTCTCCATGGGTTGCTGCTTCTTCATGGTTCCCCTTTCATCCCAAGTCATCCACGTCTGGTCTACTCCAGCCTAATCTGCCTTATTTTTGTACTTCCTTTAATTTGTTCCCTATGTAAAGCACATAACATTGCTGAACTCAGATGCTGTAGAAAGTATCAGAAGAAATTTAACTTTCAGTACTATCCGGTCTATTTTGAAAATAACCGCCACATAGCCACCACAGAAACCACTGAGAAGCAGTGTTCATTTTTTAAATAATCCTTGTAGGTCCACCTCAGTTGTGCAGGTACGTATTTAATTTGTGTATGAATGAACATATGAGAAAAAATAACATCAAAAAAAAGGATCATCTTGTTTTGAAGGAAAAGACAGAATACAGACAACAACTAATTATTTTCAATGCACATTAACACTGCGGAGTCTTTTGCTGACTTTGAAAGGAAGAGTATCTGTTCTGTGGGGAAAAAACAAATGCACAACTTTCTAACACAACATTAGATCTATTTCTGCCAACGATAGTTAATCATTCATTTTGCCAAATCTCCATACACACTAAATACCTGTGGATACTGTCTTTCCAGCACAAGTTTCTTCCTTTTGCTGACCCAGCATACTTTGTTGGACACAATGTTTCTCTGCAGGATTAGCATGCAAAAAAACACCACCTGCAAAAGTGCTTCAGTCAGTTATAAATAGATCCCAGGACAAAAAAACCCCAAAACAACCAAACCCCCAAAACCAACAAAAGCCAGAAAAAGACAATATAAAATGGCAATATAAAACATTAACTTCCAGTTAATGCATTAAGAAAACTAATGCTTCTTGCTCTTCACCATTTTTCTCTCCTCAAAATACGCTTTAAAATCTAATATATTACATGCCAAATGCAAGGTGATAGCTTAATAATTGAGTAAAGCTGGTTAATGCAGCAAACAGATGGGATGGTTTAGCTTCACTGTCATGGCAGACAGTCAACAGCAGCAAAACAAAACGCTTCAAAAAATGAGGATTCAGTAGCTTTAGTGAGGAGTTTTAATACAGGGGCTAAATTCTATGCTCATTTACACTTCCCATAATTCCATGTAAATAAACTGCAGATATTATAGAAAACAGAATTTGGACTTCTATGTTCAAAACCAGTTTTGCCACATACCTGTACAACGTAAGATTAGTAACAAAGCCCACAAACCATGAGTGTCCAGCTCTATACATTATAGCAATTTATTTGCAGTTATTTCTACCTTTGCTAATAATAACTACCTGGGTGGAATGTTCTGTTCTGGGTATTTGCATCAGATAATTTTCTAAAATTAATTTCAACAGAAAATACCAGCCATTCTCAGTATGTCTGCATTTAAAAAAAGAAAAAAAAAAAAAAAAGGATGAATCTAGTAACACATCTGTGCACTGGGTGAAGACCTTGATATGCAACACAGCAATGTCTCTCTGATCCATGGAAAGCTGCCCAAATTAGGCAAAGCTGTAGACTCTGGGCATGTGTTCAGTAGATACTTCAAGCAGCTAACTTTTCCAATGATTACAATGTGCTCCTGCTTCAGGCTGGGCCGGATTTTCCCTGAACTATAGCTTTAGGTCCAAGAACCCAAGTCGGAACAAGGAAATGGCCTCTCCTTATCTCTGAACTGCAGAGCTGACAGTGTGGAAGAGAAACACGGGAATATACAGGGCAAGCAGAAAAAGGACAAGACTAGAAATGAGACTTGAAAAGTGTCTGGGCCAAAGAATCAGGGTGGGATACGGGAATTAAATGCAGACTTAAGACAAGTGACCAACATTACATGTGATGTGGAAAGGAGAAGCATTTAAGCCAAAAGAGGGATCTCACATTTCCTACCTTTTTAGTACTTGATTTTTTAAAGAGTAATATAATTATGTTTACATAAGCACGCTTTTGTGCAATTTAAACTAGTTTAGAAAAATAAACAACATAACAAAGTATTTTAATGCAAGATTGGAAAATCAACATAGATCATTCACACAAACACTAAGATACAGAATGTGCAAATACACTTAGAAAATTTATTCTGGTATACCCCAGGAGAAACAAGACCAAAACAATTTGTTAAAATTCTAGAAGCTTTAAGCTGTATTTTTAAAGCTATATATAATTAAATTTGATTTGAGCATAAATGTGATTTGCTAGTTGTGCAATAAGCATTTTATAATTTAGAAAGGTCTTTATAGTCTGTAAAGAAGCTTATTATTTTAAGAGATTAGGATTATAGTGCATTTCAAGAAATTCTGTGAGCAGTGGGATGCTTCCTGGATTCCTCAAATGGTCTCCAAAAGACTCTTCTTAGCAGAAGAGCACATTGCAATAACAAAGGTACAATTTTTTTTACGTTAATTGGACTCCATTACAGAGGATGTTCAACATTAAAATTCCTAGTGGCATTTTTCAGTGTGGGAATAAGCTAAAACTATTTTTAGCATAAACCGCCACCTTGCAGAGGTAAGTCATACAGTAATCCAAGATCATGGGTACATAGTTTGTATCTAGAGAAGTTCTTCAGTTTCCTCTCTAATTCAGTCTTTTGTTTTTGCCTGAAACATCCTTTCTGCACTATTAACCATAGATTGATATATGCCAAAGTTTATACAGATCTAACATAATTTAAGAAAAAAAAATTAGATTACGCCACTTTCAAACAACCAAGGAAAGCAATTAGGGAAGTTGAGAAAGTGTAGGATTTCATAGAGAGGCCTTTCACACAGTCCTCCTCAACACCCTTTCCTCTAAATTGGAAAGGTACAGACTCTATTGATAGATGGACTATTGGATGGATAAGAAATTGGCTGGAAGGTAATGGTGAAGAGCTCAATGTCTGTACGGAGATGGGTGACAAGTGGTGTCCCTTGGATCCCTACTGGGACCAGTGCTGTTTCGTATCTCCATCAGTGACACAAACAATGGGATGGACAATTGCACCCTCAGCAAGTTTGCAGCCAAAACCACGCTGAGAGGGGCAGCTGACACACCTGGAGGATGTGATGCCCGAGGGACCTGGACAAGATCAAGTGGCCCCACGGGAACCTCATGAGTTCCTGTACATGGGTCAGGACAGTCCTTGGTATCAATACATGCTGGGGCTAAAGTGATTCAGAGCAGCTCTACCAAGAAGAACTTGGGGGTACTGGATGAAAAACTGAGTGTGAGCTGGAAACGTGCACTTGCAGCCCAGAAAGCCAGGAGTGTCCTGGGCTGCATCCAAAGCATCGTGGGCAACAGGGCGAGGGAAGCGATTCTGCCCTTCTGCTCTGCTCTGGAGAGATCCCACCTGGAGTTCTGTGTCCAGCTCTGGGGACCCCAGCAGAGGAAAGACGTGGACCTGTTGGAGCAAGGCCAGAGTAGGGCCACAAAAATGATGAGAAGGATGGAACACCTCTTGTATGAGGAAAGGCTGAGAGTGATGGGGTTGTTTAGTCTGGGGGAGGCTCCAAGAAGACCTAATTGAGGCCTTACAATATATGAAGAGGGCTATAAAGAAGGATGGCAATATTTTTTACAGAGCTTGCAGAAACAGGACAAAGAATAATGGTTTTAAACTAAAGAAGGTAGATTCACACTAGATACAAGGAAGAAATTTTTTAACTGCCCATCAATCTCACCAGCATCTTGGCTTTAGCACCTCTATCCCCAGAGGAAAGTATAACATAAAAAAATACCCACACTAAAGCAGACTTGTTAAACACAAGTTAACACATTGAGAAATTTAGTCACTATATTAGCAGCAGTAGCAACAGTACTACTTAAGACATAATTTTTGATTTTTCATAGATTTAGATTTCACAGATCTCTGTATTGTCCCAACACAAATAACTTTTAAAATATGTGTGAAATACTATTTCTGTAGGGAATAATAAGTGGCCAACAGCTTTGATGTAACCTTTTTGAATAGTGACCTGAAATGTATTGGCCACGCATAGGTAAATCACTATTCAAAAGCAACTTCCTATATAAAATGTGAGCAATGCATGGCTTAACACAACCTCCTATTTAAAAAAGCCTTTTTTGTGCTACTGTATAAAGGAAGAAAGTCTTCAAAGTCCTTCTTAAGAGTCAGAATACATATACATAAAGAGATTTTTAAACACTTTTGCAGTGAATTAAAATACATTTATTAGCAGATCTACATGCCTTTTTAGCACCTCTCATGAAGTGTTTGTGAACTTTAAAAGCTTTCCATTTTTTTGAAGGCACAGTCTTTCAAGTTATAAGCTACTCATTTCATATTAAAGTCAACAAAATTAATAGGTCTTAAGCAGATCAAAATATTTTCATATTAAGAGATGAAAGCTGGCATAAAGGAAGCTAGACATAAAGCATCTGTAATTACTAATAACTTTTTCCACCTTTAGAGCTGAAGAAATTACATGCAGACTTTTCTCACTATGGCAGTATAAGAACTACGAGCTCAAAATGGTGCCTGGCCCCTGCAACCACACAAACAGTGATTGAATTTAATTTCTACTTAAGTACGGAACTTCTGTTTGAGAGACACTGTTAGACACATCATCAAAGACTGTATTTCAACTTATTTATGCCTCTGCTAGTTTCAGTAACCAACCATGTCAGCCTGCAAGTGGGCATTATCTAGAAACCTTGGTTTTCTGACAGGATGCAATTGAGTAGAATGAAAATTATTTTGGTATCACTGGCAAGTCCAGTGGTTATCTTGTTGGTTTTGCGCCCAGTCATTCTGTTCCATAGAGGACACCATCCCTGAAGATTTGCAAAGCATGGTTGCAGTGATGCAGCCACTTGGGGGAACTAATTGTTCAGGAAATAGTTGAAGGGAGGTGATGGCAGCACTGGTCATAAACTAGTAATTCATAACCCCCCAACAGCATTGCAAATATAAATTAGGTACTTTAGAAACCAGGGATAAACACCTGTAATTGGATCTTCAAAAATTCCTGGGAGAACTGCCAGTTGAAATTTCTTTTAGTGAGCATCAGGAAAGATATGGACCCAAACAGTAATTCATTCCCTGTAAAGTCAATGTAAAGTCATTTTTAAAGGGTCTATCAAGATCAAATCAACACGGACAAAACTTTAATACACCTAACATAAGTGGTAATTAATGGACTTATTTTCTCTTAAGTACGGGAAACAGTAATGACCAAGTCTGCTAAAAAAATGAAGGCAGAATTCTTCAAAAACTATGCAGCACAGAAAGGTCAAGTAGAACAATTTTATGAATAAATCATAAAATAGTTTCTGATTAGATTTTTGCTCTCCTTTCAAAAAAGACAACATATCTACATCTTACTGAGAGTTCAACCCTCTTCGAGACAGAAAACACACAAGTCTCACTTCAGTAAGGGAATCAGGCCTCTTACTTCCAAAATTTAATTTTTTTGTAAGTACTGATGTGCAAATAGAGAACACAACAAAAAAGCAAAAGTTTTATTCCTGCTAAGGAGTACCACTTTTTTTTTGGTGAGAATCAGTGCACTTTTTTCTAAAGAAAGATTGTATGCATGAGAAAACAATTAATTTGCCACTTTGGCTCAATATTGCAACTATATTTTACTTGAGGCATTAAAAACATCTGCCTAGTGACTTCTGTAGTACAAACCTCAAATATGTTCCCTCATAACCAGAGGATCAGAAGACTGTCAGTCTGGCTTGGCCTATTTTGAGTCTTCTGTTATAAACTATATACAAAGTTTATCACTCCCCAAAGAAAGGACCAGAACAATTGTTAAACTTTGAGGATAGCTAGAGAGTATTTGCTGGGGGATTTTGTTAATAGGTAACTTCACTGAAAATTACCTAAGTGGTCTGAGTTTTGAATGTAGAATCCCTATCTAAGGTTTTTGTTTGCTCTAGTTGTGCCGCCTTTACTTTCTTCATGAGCCAGATTTCTTCAGAAAAAGACTGTCCAGCTCTGGCTGAGATATGCAAAACATTGCTACCTGTAGTTAATTCCACTAGAGATTAAAACAAAAATAAAGATTAAAGGATTTCCACCGTGCTTCAAATAGGTATGTATATTTTTTCAAAGACAGACATAGATCTGTATAGCATAGGAAAACTAAAACACCTTCTAAAATACTATGGTCCTGGCTAGGCAAACATTAGTTTTCAGAACATATAAAATTATCACCTGCTGCTGAACTTGAACACAGCTAGGCCTTACTGGCGGTAGGATGCAGCAGCAAATAATTTAAATTACAGTATCTGATTGGTTTTCCTCCTCCAGTGCATAATTACAATTATTTGCAGTGCTTATTGGCATTGCTAGCTTGCCCATGCTAGTCACCGTGCTGTTTAAAGGCAGCACTGGTTCTCAAGAGAAGGTGCTGGATGTGCTGTAAAGGAACTATGGAATGCACTGCTGACAGGTGATAATGGATCAGGCAAAGCCCGGCAGTGATGCCAGCAAACGAGCGAATGGAAGGAGGAACGCAGTCCTCTGTGTTCCCCAGCCAGGAACGTAGGCCAGAGATGACACCCTCAGCCCGACGTGTGCCGCAGCCGCAGCCCGGTGCTGACGACACTCCCGTGTCCGTGGCGGTGCTGCAGACAAAGAAGCCCCGGGAGCGGAGCCCAGCAGAGGGAGTCGGTGCCCGTCCCGCCGCCCCGGCCCCGCAGGACGCGCCGGCAGCCCCCGCTCCCCAGGTGCCAGCCCGGCTTAGAGCCGCGGCTCACGGCCACTGCCCTACTCCAAGTTTCAAACAACAGAAAGGCTATTCTATTTGCCTAGTCATTTTGTAATGCTAAATATGGCTTGTCCTGAAAAGTCAGGTACAACACTGCATCCAACCTCCGAACAACTTCGTGACGAGTTACCTTAGTATTCCAAAACATTCTGCGTCTGCAAACTTATCAGTCAATTCAATGTTTTGTACAACTTGAGAACATCTTAAAGCAAAGCAGTTGAGCCTTCCCGTTTAAAAGTAATTACTCCTATTAAACTATTTAGCATCCTCTGTAACTGCAGTACGACTATTGTGCCTGAGATTAAAAAAAAAAATCCTTTACTGATCTTGTGTTAATCTAGTCAGTGCCCAGAATGGCAAGTCCATGTTACTAGAAAGCACCAGTATTTGCACTGGATGTTCTTCTTTCAGCAGAAATATGAAAACAAAGCACTGTTACCAAAATATTTTCCCATCCCAAGGAATACCCTGAAATCTTTGTCAAACTTTCTCACTTTCATCATTGCTCAGCTCATCACACAAACCATCTGCATAAATAAAGATGTAAGCATCTGCTGTATGGCAAATGGTCTCAGGGGCAGATGTTTTATCCTTGCATTCATGTCACTGGCTTGGATACATTATTTGAACAGATGTACACAATCTGAAAGTGTCGTGTCCCACAGTGAAACGTCTCCAACTGCTTTCTATCAAAGTACATAAATGCTATCTGCACCTGCATTTATGTTAATCATACAAAGGCAGCAGGGGTTCCAGCAAAGTGAGAGCTGATGCTAAGAAACACATTTACAAGGCTAATGGAAGTTTGAGATCTCCCAGCACCAAATAACCATACTAACACGGATACTAAATGTACAGAACCACACTTGACCTATGATTCTACAAAAATTAAAATGAACATGCTCAAAGACCAAAACTATTACTTTAGCGTGTGATACCCTTTTCCAAAGTATATTTTAAAAAGACAAAACCTATTAGATAAATAAACCAGGACAGCCTTATATTTTGCAAAATATTTGTATAAGATACACGATTCTTTCATGTTAAGAGTCGTTTAACAAAAACATTTTATAAATCTGACAATGCCAACAGTATTTCAGTTCACTAAGGCACAGTGGTATTGTATGTCATTATAGAGCACTACAAAAAATACCAACACTTGCTCAATGGTAAATATTTAACATGAGTGTGAATAGTCGAATATAATGCTTCAGTGATTGTTGTCACATCATATGTTGTCATATGAATGAAACGATAACTTCAAAATTCTGAGGAAAAAATAAGATTTGACAAGTTAGATACTTATCATTTTTCAGAAAACTGCATCTAGTTGAACATGGTGTTACAATTGCTTGCTACATAAAAGATAGTCACCCTTCTCATAAAATATTTTAAACTGAGAAAAATACAGATGTCTTGAAGGAGTACAGATCAAATTACAGAACACCTGTTATTACATGACAAATGGCAGCAGTGAAGGGTTTAGCTGTCACTCAAAGAACTTGCAAAGAACTTGCACTAATCATTACTTCCATACTTAACTGAAAAATAATGAGCACACTCAAAGTACAGAAACACTGACAAATATGCCACACTGAATGTAACTGATGGATAGGTTCCATTTCCAATATAATCTACTTTCAAAACTTTTATTTGTAAGAAATGGACCAACATTAGAGTTGTACATAAATCATCACAAATTACTAATACCCTCCATATTTTCAAAGTGCTACATTTAAGAAACAAATGGTACTTGATATAAAGACAAAAAAGTATTATAGCAAAAAAATATACTGAGACTAGTATATTTATAGAATATCATCATTTCACACTGATATAGCTCCTGGTCATGATCTAGGGAGGCCCAGCAGAGAGATCTCGACAAATTAGAGGGCTGGGCAACCACCAACCACATGAAGTTCAACAATGCAAAGTGCAGGATTCTGCACCTGGGATGGGGCAATCCTGGATGTAGAGACTGGGGAATGAGAGGCTGGAGAGCAGTGCCATGGAAAGGGGGTCCTGGTCGATGGCAAGTTGAACATGAGTCAGCAGTGCCCTGGCAGCCAGGAGGGCCAACCATGTCCTGGGGGGCATCAGGCACAGCATCGCCAGCCGGGCAACGGAGGGGATTGTCCTGCTCTGCTCTGCACTGGGGCTGCCTCACCTCGAGTGCTGGGGGCAGCTCTGGGTGCCACAACGTAAGAAAGACAGAAAGCTGTTAGAAAGCATAAAAAGGAGAGCCACAAAGATGGTGAAAGGCCTTGAGGGGAAGCNAGAAAGCTGTTAGAAAGCATAAAAAGGAGAGCCACAAAGGTGGTGAAAGGCCTTGAGGGGAAGCCGTGTGAGGAAAGGCTGAGGTCTCCTAGTCTGTTCAGCCTGGAGGAGACTGAGGGGAGACCTCATTGCAGTCTTGTGAAGGGAAGAGGAGGGACAGACACTGATCTTTTCTCTGGTGCCCAGTGACAGGACACGAGGAAATGGCCTGAAGTTGTGTCAGGGGAGGTTTAGGTTGGATATCAGGGAAGAGGGTGGCTGGGCACTGTAAGAGGCTCCCCAGGGAAGTGGTCACAGCACCAAACCTGTCAATTCAAGAAGCTTTTGGACGATGCTGTCAGCACATGGGGATGGTGCTGTGCACCGCCAGGAGTTGGACTCTATGATCCTTCTGGGTCCCTTCCAACTCAGCTTACTCTGTTATTCTGTGACTTCTAACACAGAAGTTCACTTCCAAGTTTACCATTCCCTCTGGGTACAAGTTAGTAACAGGATACTGTCTGGAATGGATTTTGATTTAGGGGTAAAAAGAAAAAGCCTTCAAAAAAATCTCAAAGCAAATGATTAATGTGAAGTTTGCAAACAGCTTCACAGTCTATATTCTCCTACTACTATTCAGAAATGGCTTTAACATTAAGACTATAACCAGGGTCAAATTCCTGTTACTTAAACGAAAAATTAAATTAATGCTTTTAAGTATTAGAATTAAGTACTTCAGTCACAAGCATGGGAACACAGAGCACACTCTGGCGTGGACAGCTTTACCCAACAGTAAGTACTGTCTTCCTTGAAAGAACAGTCCCAGGAGACACAAAACTCATCAACTAAGATCAATTAGAATGACATGCTTCTGGAACAGCTTCCTCAGAATTATTACAGCATCACAAAAATACTCAGTCTTCACAAAACAGATAAAGTATAAACTTACATGACAGTAAAAGCTCAAGGCTTCAAATTAAGTAATATATAGTGCTCTTCTTAATTAGCATAAGTACTAACAACGGAAACTTAACTGACAGCCAGCAATGGTTCTGAAAGGTCCATTAGAGCTGATGTCATATCCATCAAACGTTCACTCACGTTTAAGTATCATTAAAAACGTCATTCATGTTAAAAAATCATATTTAAACACTAGCATTGAGACAGATCAAAAGGGAAAGGAAACTGAAGTTAGAGCTACACATTTAGAGGCTTGGGAGTACACAAATACCCTTATTAATAATGGAGGGAAAAAATCAAGACATTAACCCTACTGAAAACTAAATCAAATGAAAGACAACTTTTGAAGAGACCACACAGAAGAAAGAATTAAACACAAAAAAATATTAGTACGGATGAGAACGCGGGAGAAAAGGCATTTTAAAAAATCAAACTTAATGTTTATTTTCCCATTCTGCTAATTGTGTAGCATAATTTGCAGACAGATTTGTCCCCATTTATTATGGGGATCAAATATAGCTGGGATTTTCAAATATATGAGGATTAAAAAAAAATTTAATAAAACCTGAATACTTAATTCTGCTGAATCAAACAAGAAGCAGATTTATGCACTTCAAGTTTCAACTACAGGTGTTAACAGTAATTAGCAATGCCCTGAAGAAGAAAACAATTTCAGCACTGTAATTGTTTAAAGTGACAAATGCTGCAGTAACGGCTTTTTTTCTCAAAACACACCACAGCAGAATACTAGACGCAAGTAATAGTGATTAATAATTATGAGATTTCTTCTACATTTTGAATCACAAGCATCTAATTTCTAAAAAAAGTATAGAAAGCATACTATACCTGCAGAAATTGTTAACGGATTCTGCATTATGCCCTTTAATAGTTACGACAATGTTCCTAGAAAGAAATACAGATACTTAGAAGCTCTGATAATTTTTTAGAAACTAAAAAAAAATGAACAGGACAATGGCAATAGTTTCCAGACTTGTATTTCAGAATGGATCCCAGTATGTCCATAGCTCTCACAGAAACACCACTTGAGTTTTAAACCAAGCGTTTCTTTGGACCCCTATATGTGCTCTCCATATTTCAACATTGTGTACTACTAACTTAGGCTTCTTGTAATTAAAGACTCCTCTTAAAGCCAGGAAAAAGGACAGTTATGAATCCCAACCTGACAATGCATTCTGAAGAATCACAGACAATACAGGGTTAAGCAATCATTTCCCTTCAAACATGTGGACCTGTTGGGGATGATCCAGAGGAGAGCCTCTATGGTGATCACAGGGCTGAAGCACCTCTTTATGAAGACAAGCCAAGAGAGCTGGGGCTTATCAGCCTGAAGACTAGAAGGCTCCAGGGAGACCTCACAGCACACTCCAGTACCTAAAGGCAGCCTACAGGAAAGCTGGAGTGGACTTTTTACAAGGGCATGTACAGGTAGAACAAGGGGTGGTGACATTAAACTGAAAGAGGATAGGTTTAGATTAGATAGTAGGAAGAAATTCTTTACTGTAAGGGTGGTGAGGCACTGGAACAGTTTTCCCAGAGAAGCTGTGAATGCCTCATGCCTGGAAGTGTTCAAGGCCATGCTGGATGCAGCTCTGAGCAACCTGGTCTAGTGGAAGGTTCCCTGCCACGGCAGGGCAGTTGGAATTAGGTGGCCTTTAAGGTCCCTTCCAACCCAAACCACTCCGTGATTCTACGTGACTGCATAGATCCCACGTAACTATCTCACCAGCAGAATCTTTCATGGATGCTACAATGAAGATATTAGCTTGCTCTTATGAACCAAACATTACAGTGCCATCTCTCCTTAATGTGGTATTGGTATTTACAACAAGATTTGATGCACTATGTTTGACAAAACGGCTTTATATCAAATGGCCACCCAGAAAATTAAGAGTTGGCTCCTTCTTTCCAGTGCTGTTGAGTGTGCTGTTCAAGCTCTGGTGAAGTGGGATTCAACACTCAGTTAAGAGAAACATAGTATAATATAATGACAATACAAAATTGTTATTATCCACTTAGATTTATTTTTCATAAAATAGCCTAGCTTTTGGAATGGCTGCATAACGGTTTGGTTCAACAGACCACCACTAACATGTTAGACACCACAAAGGGTATAAAGCTCTTGTTGTCCTGATGCAGCAGAAGGCTTTGGGAAGGTAACAGATAAGTCCCTTGACTGACACAGATGGAACTACAACTTCTTGGGAGTTTACTCAGATCTAGGTTTTCATACCTTTCATGTACAGCTACAACATTCCCATGAACAAAGCCAGCTGCACAGATGTGGAGATTGGTTACTCTCTTGACCAATTTAACACTCAGGAGAATCTTACATAAAGAACATGCCAGACATGCACTCAAGACCCATCTTCTGAGCACATGAAGTACCAAAGATTAGTTTCGGTTAAATACAGAAATACATAGGACAAATACTGATGCAATTACCAAACAAAATAAGCCTTGAATGTATTTCTTTACTATCATGCAACAGACTCTCAGAAAGCAAGGGTGAGGTTCTGGGAAGAAGATGGTTCTGCAGGTAGCAGTAAAGTAAAAAAGAGACAAAAACAATTCGATTTTCAGGAAGTTCAACATCAAAGCATAAAAAAACGTTGAGTGTGGCTGCTGCGAGGAGACCTCTCACACAGCAAACAGGTGAAGCTCTTTAGTACCTGTATCTTCTGTGCTGAGCCATACATACCAAGCAGCTCTGGTACATCAACCAGCATCTCCCTGGCAGCGGTTTGCTGATGCCTATCAGCAGATCCCCCACTGCCTCAAAGAGCCTCTGTCCGTGGTACTTAAGCAGCCAACCCCCGAGCTGTCAGACCCAGCACACAAACACACATCAGCTCATCTAAATGCAGTTTGGTGTTGTGCGAACATACAGAAAACTTCCTCTACATACCCAAGAATGGAACAGACCACATCCATGTAATTTCAGAATGGTGAGACATTTCTAGAAACTAGTGTGGAGTTTCCAACTTCTCTATCACCCGTGTTGTAAGACATCCTTCTTTAAAGCCGTATCGATCAATAACAGCTTTTCAGAGAATCAAAGTCAGAAGTTTTTCTTCCCTCTTAGTATTTACGGCACTTCAAAACATACTGAAGCATTTAAAGCAACACATATTCTTGTAAAAACAATTTGAGAAATTATGTTCAAATAAAGATTCTCAAAATTATTATTTCAAAGTCATTTTTTTTTAGGTTTGCATCGTCTTTCCCTGTGTATGGGAGCATTAAATCATGTTAAGAGGGTGCCCCATCCATAGTTACTAACTACTTTTAGAATTATAAAAAAACAGACTTCAGGATACAGATCAACAACTCTTAAAATACCATGTAGAAATAGAAGCTCCAGACATTCTTCCAATGTTCTTCCCAGACATATTCACAAACCCTAACCCTACAACACAAAATTGGACCATATAAATCCAAACATTTTGTAGAGGCATCTCTGATCTGAATTCAACTCTAACTGCAGTAAAGTAATTGTATTAACCTAGAAAATCCAGTGCTTATTTGACAGACAAGTATATTGATCACCTGCTCTTAATAATTATAATAATAATTTTTAAAGAGTATAATTTCTCCAATTAATATTGATAATTTCTTTTAGCAATTAATGAATAGGTTTTTTATTGTTGTTATATGAAAGAACCTTTCACCACACTTCATATTTGGAGATATTTAATCAAGTAACCTCCCTTTTTGGAAAAACTGAAGAGCTCAAGATTCTGAACTCAGGACAAATTCTTATCATCCCTTCAAATTTTTCTATCCATCCTTATATGTATGGCTGTGTTAAAGCATGTTTTCTTTGCCTACATACACAGTTTACAAAGCACTCCATAAACATCGTGCACTTGTCCTGTCTGTGTTTTACAGTTTTCAAATACATCAACTGTGATCCTGTCTTTTTGATCCTTTCTCCGACAGTTTCTGACACTTTTCTGCTAGACTGTAACATGTTTAACAGGTATTTACTATCTACACACATTTTATGCATGTCCTAAACATAAAATACAGTCTTATCAAAATGTTCTGTACTGTGCATTGATTCAAACTTTTAGAATTTGAAGGTTATACCATCCATAAAACTACTTATGCCTGCCCTGAGCAGGTTTTTGGTTTTTATTTTTTTTCCATTTCACTATAAATCTGGCTTGGTACGACTACTTCCCATATAAAAAAAACATGCTGATGTTCAAAAAAACCCTAAGCTTAGAACTAAAATTACTCATTAAATTTTGTAGCTCTTTTACACTCTTACATACAGAAAAATTTTAGGCTGGTCACCAACTAATAATTCAGTATGTCCTAATGTTTTTATTGAATACTGAGGAGGCAAATGTTCTTTCACTCTTCCCTGGTTATATCTGAGTCCAAAACTGGCTCTTTCCAAATACAGGAGATGATATGGATTATTTCCATCTGGCAGTATTATAAATTCTTCTCCACCTGAGAGCTTATCAAAATGATAAAAATTATTAAATTCTATATAATCTTAAAATTTGTTTTGCTCAGTCTATAACTCTACCATAAGACACTAAACAAAATCATTCAAGTTACAGTACTCCAGAACTCAAATTAGTTCTCTAGAAATCTGCTGCTGACTACTCAGAAATGAAAAGAAATCTATTACAAGAATTTCAAGTGAAGTGGAGTTGAAGTTGGACAGAATTAGAAAGTAAAATCTCTCTTAATGCCATAAAATAAGCTCTATCACGCCTGTACTATTCCTTATGTTACCAGAGAATGAAAGGATAAATTTCATTATCCCTAAGAAGCAAAAATAGCAAGCAAACTGGAAAAAAATCCTATACTGTAACTTGGTCTTCAACAACCAAAGAAAGCAGAGCATATACATGTAATAATTTGAAAGCAATTTTCACAGAAAGATACCCACAGGTCTTTTATATGAAACAAGTGTCCTGATAGACACACTGACTATGAATATCAGTTGAACCCAATTAACCTAATTTGATGCTTGTCCATACTAAGACATTTATCTTAGATGTTACACAAAATCCTTTAGGATATTACAGAGAACGCGATAAATAGGCTGTAAAGGTTATGACATTAATTTTACTGTCATCCTCATGCTTTAAGCAGACATCAAAACTAAAAACCTCATCCTCTGGGAAGGAAGAACTATCTGAAAGTAATTATAGGACTTATTATCATAGCAGTATTAAACTAGACCACAATGACCCTACCCAAATTTATTTTTGGTAGCTTTTGTTAAAAGAACAAAGCTTCGCAATGATGACTGCACCTTCTAATGTAGTGAACATTAGTTCAGGTACTGGAAGAAAGCATTAAATCAAATCTTGTAATTTCATATTAAGCTTAATTATGAATTTTAATTTAAAACTAAGCATGTAAAGAAGTGTTAGTCAAATACTATGTAATTTAATTTCAGAGGGAAAACATCCAGCTAAAAAGAAAAATTAAATACTTAGTACAGTTTAGAAAAGACATTCTCCTGACAGAAACTCATGAAATGCCCATTTGTATTTCAAAAGCAATTTTATTCACTTCATTTTTCACACCTGTTCTTTCACATACTGTGCCATCTTGTAAATGAGTGCCATGCAAACATTATTTCCCATAATTTAGAAACTTTTCAACTGAAACCAAGTTCTCCAAGAAGCCTGAATGGATTGAATCAGCACAGCTTCCAGGAAAGTTGGCAAAATCCATTTTTATATAAAGGCCAAGTTAGACTGGAAATAAAAGATTAAAACATTGAAGCTATGCAAAAATAGAGAGGAAGATAAAAATGACAGACACAATGACTGACGAGTGTAACACACAAAAGCATTTGTTCAAGCAAGTATATTTGCCAAAAGCCTGCAGTGCTTGGCTACTTTATAAAATCAAGCACAAGGCATTAAGCCAATTTGTTTAAAAAATAAAAACCCCTCCAAAATCCTAAACCCCAATAAGCAGGTAATAGCTGATTTGCATTTCTGAAAACCTGCAAAAATATTCCGCATTTCAGTATTCGCATCTTCAGTCTCAAATGTCTGATTTATTCAATGTTTTCTATTTTACATATTTTTACATCAGGAGTTAATCCTGTATCAGATCCTTGTCTTCCTATTCTATATCCAAAGAGATATGCGTGTAGTCACAAACAACAGTGTGTGAAATTGCTCATTGCTTATGTTTCCATACTTAGATAATTCATCACGGAGAAATGTGTGTCCATGGCAGAATTCTTTTGGCTGAGCCCATTAGATGACTTCAGCAGAACCACAAAAAGCAACAGAACAGTACAAACCCAGCAGAACCTAAAACCCAGGCTATTTTTAATTTTCTGGTCATCCTGTGAGATGGACCAGTCCGAGTGCATTTCCTGAACTTCAAGCCTTACATGCACTGAATGCCACAGTGGCAATCCTGGACAAAAATGCTTCCCTTCATACTCTGCTGGGTGATGTGGGGAATGGTTGGCTGGCAAGCCTACACTCTGCCCATCTGTCAGAGTGGAACTGTGCCTACACGACAGGTTCTATGCCACTTTCAGTAACATGTTGCTGAGAATAAAAGCTTATTTATGAAACAACATAGGGCAACATCAACGTTTGGCTTAAAATAGCAGGCAAATGAAGAATGATTGCTTTTCTTGAGGAGATAAGTCTTTTGAAATCAGCTTGAAGGTTTTTCAGTTGTATGAATAAAGACCAGCACATACACTGCAAGATATGAGGCTGTTCCACACATTTTCTACTATTGCAGACAAACTAGCACACAGTGTCACTAATTACTATTTTACAACTATAACTATCTCCAAAAAAGCAAATTCAAGGACCTGCAAAAAATGTATAGAAGTGAAATTTCTCAAAAAGAAAGTGAAGAGAAGGCTAAAGAAGGTGCAATATTGATTCTTCATTTTATGAAATGAGTATGTGTTAAATAAAGTGGACTTGAACAGTTTTTAGGACTATAAATAACCCCAACTATTTTCCATTTAAGAAAACAACTCCATTCAAAAAAAAAAAAAGAAGAGCATGGTCACTATTATGCCTCATATTAGACAATTCATTCAATGTCAAAAAACATCTTTTTTTCCAAATTTCCAATTTAAAATGACAGATTGCCATATTATGTTTTCCTTAGTAAATCCCTTCTCAGTAGGAGTGCTCTGAATGCAACAAACTGGAGACCCATATAAGTTCCATGTCTGGGTTAGACATCTTTGCCATTACTCTGTTAATTAAAAGGTCAAAGCTTCTGAATTAAAATACATTCTTGGTTATTAGCGGTGTGAAAGTAACTGTGAAATGATGAATCAATACAAATTAATACATTTTGTTCTTGATTCTGAGGACGGCTAGAAATAATAGTTCTGGAAAATACAGATTTCATTTTTATAACATACTACATGAAATCTATGCTGTCCATAGTTCTTACAATTTAAAATCAAATTAACTTAGTGTTTAAAACAAAACAAGAAACAGAAACATGTACCATTCTTAATGGGTAATGACTAATCTAGAACTCACTTTAAAATTCAAACTGCACAGTTCCTTCTGCTCCTGTTTCTCCCCACCACCACGTTATCCTGGTTCTTAATTAAGCATTAATTTATTGCTTGGGTCCAAACTCCGTAGAAGCTTTGCTCGTATTCTCAACAACGCAGTTTTGTAAGACACAATCTATGTATCTTACACTTCTGTTAGTAATATGTTACATTATTCATAGTGGAATTGCAGCACACCATTATGGTTTTCAGTTCGCAATGCCTGATTGAATTGTGAGAATTCTTGACTTTTGTTCATAATTAGTTACTGTTTTGAACTAATAAGAGTAGACTACATATTTTATCTCTCACTGTGTACCTGCTGTTGTAGATTAGCTTTCTTTTCAGATAAACAATATCACAAACACTACACAGCAATTCCAGTGAAGTTACACTAAAACTTCACAGAACTAGACAAACATCTATGCTTGTGTACACAGCTACCCACAAAATAATTCAGGTTGGCAGGAACTGCACAAGGTCATCCCGTCCAACTTCCCTGTTTAAAACAGGGTCAACACTGGTCTTACAGCTTCGTCCACACAGGTCTTGAAAACCTCAACAACTGCCTTTCAGAAATCAAATTGTATTTACTAACCGACAGCAAACGGCAGCCTGAAAATGACAGAAAAATTGGGTCTACATACATAGGACAGATTGTTCCATCAATTCCTGTTGCAATGCTCTTACCATACTTCAGAATTAGCTAAGCCTCCCATATTTCATATTTATTCCATCAGTTATGCTGATGGATTAAAGAGAACTTCAGTGATCAGCAGAGAATAAAGATATTTTGTAATAACTTGCCATATATACTTTTTATTTACCTCATAAATAACCAGTTTTTACACTACAGAAGACCAGCTTATTTCAAAGAGCAGAAGAAGGTTAACATACAGAGGTACCAACCAAAAGAATTAAAGAGGACTAAAGGAATGACCAAAAAAAACCATTAGTTGTATTTTACTTGGGTTTTTTTAATCTTCCTCAACTTTAACATTTGAAGAATAAGCTATTACTAGTAGTGTTACAACTTCCACCGAAAGCTTTAGGATTCTGTTAATCATCAATTTTAGACTACAGAAAGAATCAGCCAGGTCTGCAATGCTGAAAGGAGAGCAAGTTCTGTTTAATCTGGTAATCCTAACATATTCTGGTGATACTTGATACCCCAAAACATAAACATACATACAAAAAATTTATTTGAATGTGTCAGATAACACAGCCCTAAAAATTGCATTAATAATGAAAGGATTAAGAGCTACATTCACCCGCTCAATTTGACTGATTTAAGATTGAAGTGTGATGCTGAATTCTTCACAGAATCACAGATGGCTCTTAAACTTTGTAGATACTAAACAAGAAATAATCAATCACTTCTTCTATTTTGACTGAAGTATTTTGGGTTATTCTGACACTAATCTGCATCCCTCTGATAAAACTTCCTGTGTCATTCAGGAAGGATTTTGTACAGGGTTCCATTATTTTCATATAGTCTGGGTATGTTGTTAATGTCCTATTTAGAAGAAAAACCAACAGCCAACAAAAAGAAAAAAAACACTCCAAGCTTTGCAAGGGGAATTGCTTTTGCAATTCTGACTAAAATAATGGAATTATTTCTGATTATTCAGCTGCAAACTTGAGCATAGTACTCAATTTTGTCATGGTACCAAATAAGAGCATCGTCTACAGCTGTTTCTATAGGAATATTCATTACAAGTTTCTTAAAAGGTCAAGAAAGCTGCAATGTGGCATTCATAAAGTTTGTGCAGCAATATCCTCTACACTTCATAAATGCTGTGTATATTTTGTAACTTCAATGTATCATATTCACAGACCCAAGAAAAACAAACACTCAAGAACTAAAAAATCAAAATTAAAATCAAAAGTAAAGCAGTTTACTATCTCTATGACTGTGCCCAATCAAGCAATAAATGACCTAGGCCAAGATGGGATGTATTTCCAAGATGTTAAAATTCAAACTGCCTACCAACTAACAATTTTCTGTTAAAAGTCTCCCTCAAAAGGGCTCACCTGTAACACACACACAAACCTTTAAGACAGAAGTTAAAGAAACAAAGAACAGGAAAATGGTATTAGCGCAAAAAAAATTAACACTGCCTAAGACCATTAAAGCAAACTAAATTCTAAGGCCTAATTCCTCTCAAACAAAAAAAGCTCTTAATTTGAATTATACACTCAAATATTTAGTGACATACGTTGAAGGAAAAAGCCTATCTTCTTCAGTTGAACTCAAAAACAACTTCTAAGTTCTCCTGAAGAAGTAGAATTCATTTGAGCACGTGTACCCTTTGTGAGGCACAGCTGGTCCTTGCAGATAGCCCTATTGTAAGAAATATTCCACGTAACAAATCAGATGTTGTACTAAGAACTGCTTTGATTGTTTTGGTGCTATACTGATTCTGCTAATCAGGGCTAAGGATGGGTTTTTTTCTGGATAGTTGAGCAGCCAGTACACTTCAAGAACACATACACTTTTAAAAACGGAGATGTAAATGCAATAGTTGGATTTTTTTTTAACAATACTCAACATTAAAAACATTGCTCAACTATGAGTTGTATCTTACGTTTCCCAAACATGATCCTACTCACCAGAAAGGAATATGTATTTAACAGGCCACACCTAAAAACCTGTAAAAATCTAATGACTAGCATAAGCAACTTCAATCTTATATGACTTTCACCTTTACTACCTCCCAAGCATATGATAAAACTGTTCTGCATTGGAAGAATCACCAAACAGTAAGTTTACAAATTAGAATATAAACTCACTGAAGCACCCTCATAAAAGCCAGCGTTCCAAATTTAGTGCAAAAATTAAAAGGTCACATTTTATAAAAGTTCTGTCACAGTAGGTGCCTTAAGTGTTAAAGAATACTGCGTAAATTTTATATTTGTAGATAAAAAGAATTCCCAACACACAACCAATGCACTCAAAATTATCTTGCATAATTACAGGCAGTTCAACATCCACAGCTGAAGATGTGAACTACAGCTCTGGAGCCCTCATGAGAGCTGCACCAGGGAAGTGACAGCCCAGCTGAGCGCTGAGCACAGGCAGCATCTGCCCTTCCTGTTGCTGCTGTGCCCAGACTAATTCACACAGACCCTAGCAGAGAAGTTCAGCTGTTTGCCCACATTCTTTGCTCGGTCACATCTCTCTCATTTTCTGGGAAAGGACTGTCACCACTCTGATGGATTCTCCTGCATGGAGTGCCCCAGTTCCCTGGTTGGGAACTCCCAGAGCTCTGACCCAACTGAAAAAGCAACTGCTGGGCTGAAGTGACTAATGTGTCACTTATTTTAAGAACAATCAAAACATAACAGAGTGTATTTTCTAGTCAATCTGGTATAAACACATTTTTTAATACAAATAGTAAAATTTAAATAGACACAAATATTCCACAGGCTTACCTAGTTTTGCTGACATGTTTTACTGACCAGCATCAAGAAGCACATAAAATACCAGCTGTTGTTCAAACTGGTACACCACTCCTAGAAAATATACAGGACAACATACTCTATGATTTATTTAAATAATGCTTTTTTTTCACAGTCTATTACTGTCTACTATGTTACTAATGAACATGTATGTTCATTACTATGAACACTATGTTACTAATGAACCATACTTACTAAAAAAACTTCTACACAGTTAAAAATACAAAAGAGAATAAATCAAAATCTAACCTGTTCTAGTTTATTGCCTTCACCCACTTAGCTTGTGTTGTTCCCATTGTGCAAGCATTACTTGCCAAAATAATTTTCATTTTTGTATCCACCACCCTGTTTATTGTTTGAAAAATGTTAAAGGCACAGAGCTTCAAAGACTATCGGACATTTTTAATGAAGTGTCCTTAAAACATGTTCACGGAGAAAAAATGTGAAATAAACATGTCAAAATTATTCCTGGATGCTGTCCAGCAACCAGCTGTGGTGTGCAGTCTATGCTAACCCTGGGAACATTCTTCTTTCTCTATGGGCCTCTAGCTTTGTCTTCTGTTCCTACGGATATTTGTATTCCCAGTGCATTCCGTTAAATCTCAAACTAAGCAAGACCAAACTGAATTAGTACTTCAAGAGGAAAACAATTAAGCATGACCAAGCTTTTAAAGCAACTAGGTTTTTTTGGTTTGACACACAGTACCTTTTCATTAATTTACCATAAAAACCATGCTGTGGGACACCTACACTCCTTGAGTCACGTCAAGCCTTCAAATTCTAACACTGAAGTTCTGCTCACTTAGGGTAATTAAAAACCCAAACATCTATTTTTTGATTAGCAGCACTAATTCCTACATTATGTCCAAATCCAAACTTTGCTAGTCATGTTCAGCGTCTGTAGATTACAGCAGAGTTGTAATTATTTACGACACTGCTCATAGAGAGTTAAGAAAGCCAAAGGTTACAAAAGAAAGGCTAAGGAAAAAGTGGGCCTAATGCTTAGCAGAGAAGGTGAAGGAAGCCATGGAGAAGGCTGAGGCACTGATATACTGTTACCAACAGCAGAAGAAGATGCAGTTGTACAAATTTATAGGATCAGAAGGATGTATTCAGTAGTGCTGAGAGAGCTGATCAGTGTCACTGCAAGGATGCACTCTATCATCTTTTAAAAGTCATGGCATCAATGGAGATTCCCAAAGACTGGAAAATGGCACATAGCCATCTTCAAGAAATGCAAGAGAGAGGATCTGGAGAACTACAAGCCAGTCAGCCTAATATCAAGTTTACAGAAAGAAGTAACCCCAAGCAGCAGTACAATGTAGGTCTGACTTGCCCATTCTCATCAGCATTAATTATGCAATTCTCCTTTAAATCTTCACTGACAGCATACTACTATCGGCCTTCTCAAGGTGCACTTATTATACTTTCTAAATTTGGGCACATTAGTTCCCCTTCACCTCCAGCCTTCTAAAATTTCTCCACTGTTTCATGATTTGTTAAAACTCAAAATGAATAATTCATACAGCTTCTAAGCTTTTTTTCTTTTTTAGTATCTGTAGGTGTCAGTGCAGCAGATTTAAAAACATTTAACATTAATAGTTGCTGGTACAGTGATAATACATTCTTCCCATCACTAATGATGGAGGTGGTGAGATGTAAAAGCATCATCCAGCCTCTTTCGGAATACAGAACAAAATATTTATTGAATATTTATGCCTTTTTCTGCACAGCAGAAATTTATCATCCTTGCCCGGTATTGGACTTCTATCATTACTAAGCTTTTATACCCTTCAAGAACATCCTCTATATTTAAAGAACTCCATTGTACTCTACTGCCCACAGATTTTTATTAATAACTTTACCTCCTTAATCTCCTGTCTCCAAGCCATATAGTGCTTGCCATCATCAGCTCCCCATTCTTTAAAACTGTATTGCTTCACTCCCCTCCTTACCTTGTTTCAACCAAACAAATCATGTTTCCTAAGAGAAGAATTGTTCTGGGAGCAACTAAATGAACAAGTAGGTGTCAAGCAAGTCACATTTTTATGCTCAAGTACTCCTTGTTTTTTAAGTCTGCTCTTCTTTTAAAGATTAAAGTTGCAGATACGTGCATGCAGAACTTGTTCTTGGCTCCCAACCCACAAAATTAGATCACAGTTCCTAACACACCTGCTCTATTTATTCTACAAGCATCAGAAAGAAAAACCTGTACAGAAGACAACAGAGTGGCTTTTATTTGTTTGAAAACTGTCAGATACACATGAAGAAGTATTTCCAAAGCTTCAGAAATTGATTAGTGGCTAACTGATTTATCAGCACAAGCTCCCAATACCCACAACAGGCTGAATTCTCACAATTTTCTTTTACTGAATACAGAATGACTTTTAAGGAACTGCTCATGTTTCCAGGATCTGAATTATACTGATAAAAAGCCCCCAATATATTTTTTTCAGATAAAAATCATTGGCACAGTACTACTCATCTTCTGAATGGTGAGAACTCCTCACGCAGGCAACAGAACATTTCAAATACAAGAGCATAGAAAAGTCTGCAAGGTTTTGCTGTGACATTTCACTTTTTAGAGAGGGTCTCTAGTGAACACTCATTAAACATGTTTTAACATACAAATTATTTCAGTCTGCTATAATTTTCTTTACACAGATGTGATTTGGTTTTTTAATTTATCATTTGGCTTTATCTCAAAAACTTGCACTACATAGCAAAATGTACAAGCCTGGACAAAGAACACGATATCCCGTAAGATCTAGATAAGAGTTTTAATATGGAAAGAACATTACCAAACATATTTCTGTAAAAACAAAAATCAATGCTTCCCTTGCAGCAAAGCAGAAAGCCCTGCATATTATTTCTACCACATTCACTTCTGCTCTTCAAAGTCATTCACCTTTCACTAGTAGTGCAATAACTTAAGACCTGTGTTGTAAACTTTGTAGTTTTGAGATGTGCACTGGGTGCATGCCAACGATCTGCATCATCCTCTGTATCAAACATTCCTTCATCCAGCTCAACAACTTCTTTTTAGAGCACTGGAAGGGAGGAGGGGAGATTAAAAATACTGGTGATAACTGCCAAAGACATTTTGCACTTTTCTTCTAAGCTATTTCTGATCCGTGTGAATTTACTTGCTGCATGCAGACCCCATGGCCCATACCATGTAAATGTCAGTGAACATGCTACAAGTTAGAACTGAATTAATCTTAAAAATGAAACACAGAATTGCAGTGACAAAGAGTTCCCTTCAAACCCAAAGTCCTTTGATTAATCTAAAAAAATAAGTATTTCCATTGAGTACAGTTATCTTCAAAGATAAATAAGTAAATACTTTTTTCAGTATTTCTGGCTATATACATATTTCATTTGCAAGTATTTTCAAAACTGTTGACTGCAATAGCTGTAGCACGTACGGTATTTAAATATCATGAAAATTCACAGACTGGAAGTCAAATTCATTTTATACAGAGGGAAGAACTGAGCTTAAGTTTCTGAAATGCAAAGGTTTGGATAGGAATTTTAAAAGAAGCCCCCAATAAGTAAAAAATTTAGACAATATATATATTTAGCAGATGACAAAACATAAAATTACTTCAAGCATCAGAGTAGATGACAAGAACAGAACTCTTTCTATACAGGAGAAACACTTGTATAATAAAGATACAGTGTATTCTGTTTCCTAACATCTTTCATATTGCTAAATACCTTATAACAGTCTCTGTTTTCATGACTGTTCATCTAAAACCATAAAATTAAAAAGCCTTAAAAATACAGAATCACAGAATAAGCTGAGTTGGAAGGGACCCAGAAGGATGATAGAGTCCAACTCCTGGCGCTCCACAGCACCATCCCTGAGAGTCACGCCATACGCATAAGAGCATTGCCAAAATGCTTCTTCCAGTCTGTCAGGCTTGGTGCTGTGACCACTTCCCTGGGGAGCCTGTTCCAGTGCCCAGCCACCCTCTGGGTGAAGAACCTTTTCCTGATATCCAACCTAAATCTCCCCTGACATAACTTCAGACCATTCCCTCATGTCCTGTCACTGGGCACCACAGCGAAAAGATCAGTGTCTGTCCCTCCTCTTCCCCCATGAGGAAATTGCAGACTGCAATGAGGTCTCCCCTCAGTCTCCTCCAGGCTGAACAGATCAAGTGATCCCAGCTGCTCCTCACACGGCTTCCCCTCAAGGACCTTCACCATCTTCGTGGCTCTCCTTTTTATGCTTTCTAACAGTTCTGTATCTTTCTTACATTGTGGTTCCCAGAGCTGCCCCCAGCATTGAAGGTGAGGCAGCCCCAGTGCAGGGCAGAGCAGGACAATCCCCTCCGTTGCCCGGCTGGCGATGCTGTGCCTGATGCCCCCCAGGACATGGTTGGCCCTCCTGGCTGCCAGGGCACTGCTGACTCGTGTCCAACTTGCCATCGACCAGGACCCCCAGGTGCCTTTCCATGGCACTGCTCTCCAGCCTCTCATTCCCCAGTCTCTACATCCAGGATTGCCCCATCCCAGGTGCAGAATCCTGCACTTTGCATTGTTGGTTGGTGGTTGCCCAGCCCTCTAATTTGTCGAGATCTCTCTGCTGGGCCTCCCTGGGAGGCATCAGGCCCAGCACTGCCAGCTAGGCAAGGGTGGATTGTCCCACTCCGCTCTGCATGGGGGCAGCCTCTCCTTGAGGCCTGTGTGCAGTTTTGGGTGCCACAATATAAGAAAGATATAAAGCTCTTAGCGTAAAAAGGAAAGCCACAAAGATGGTGAAGGGCCTTGAGGGGAAGCCAAATGAGGAGCAGCTGAGGTCATTTGGTCTGGAGGAGAGTGAGGCGAGACCTCACTGCAGTCTACAGCTTCCTCGTGAGGGGAAAAGGAAGGGCAGACATTGATCTCTTCTTTCTGGTGCCCAGTGACAGGACACAAGGGAATGGCCTGAAGTTGTGTCAGCGGAGGTTTAGGTTGGATATTAAGAAAAGGTTCTTCACTGAGAGGGTGATTGGACACTGTAACAGGCTCCCCAGGGAAGCGGTCACAGCACCAAGCCTGACAGAGCTCAGGAAGTGCTTGGACAATGCTCTCAGGCACAGGGTGTGACTCTTGGGGTTGCCCTGTGAAGGCCCAGGAGCTGGACTTTGATGATCCTTGCAGGTCCCTTTCAATTCAGGATATTCTGTGATTCTTTGTGCACACCAGTGGTAAACAACATAATTCATCAACATTTTAGCAGTACTTAAGACCCTATTACATATAGTTCAAGTCAAGAAAGCCATGGAGATAAAAACTGCCCTTAAAAATCTAGTCAAGAGGCGCTCTGTGACTAAACAGCTCGTGAACACTGAAAGTGAGAAACCACTGCACTTGAAAATAAAGTGCCTTCAGTTCTACCAAATGTGCTATTACACCGGATGTGTGTTAAATTTGTTTACATGTTACTTTTTATAGCCAGTTTCAAACTGAGGCATTTAATCTTTCCTTAGATAAGTAAAATGAATTAATTACTATTGAATCCTAGACACATTTATGCATTTTGTCACAACAGTAATTTACATGTCCTCCCTAAGAGAGAACTTGTACAACTCTGAATATAAAAATACAGTTGACTATATTGTCTGAAAGCTTAAAAGCTCACCTAATTCAAATCATTCCTTATTTCTATAGCAGCTTGTTAAAACCAAACAGCTTCTTTCTCTGCACTAAATAAGGTTAGGTCCAATTCTTCCCTGCATCATAGCTACATGCATCACCTTGCCTCTAGTTCATTACAGACATCTAAGTCCAAAAGAGTTTTAACTTAAATCACTAGAAGATCAACATGCACACACACACAGAGGATCAACAGAACCAGCTTACATCCTGTAACATGACTTCTATACAAAAAGCAAGAGGCAATTCGCATAGACTCTGAAACCACAGATTTTTCACAGAAGAAAATTCATTAACACTCAGGGTACTTTCCACCGCAAAGGTGAAATTCATAATGGAGAGTCTGGTCGGTTACATTCTAAGCATTTTACAAAGTAAATTCAAAACAGGTTATCTTTAATTACAAAATAACAACTAATTCTTCTCTGTCTTCATCTGAGGTCAAGAGAATGGCAAGATAAACTATACATCCTATTAGATGGAAAACAGGCTTCAATAGAGTTTGCCTCTCAACTAACTCTAAATTCATCAGTCTTTTCATAATATATAGTCAAAAGTAAGCTGTTTTGGAAAAAAAAGCTTTGACCAAAGTATTACCCTGCTGCACAGGAAGCCTACCATGCTTGCAACATGTTTAACGCATACCCAAGTGGCTATGCAAAGGTAAACCCTCTTCATATGAAGTTTCCTAACAAATCTCAGGTATCTGAAGATGACATGCAGGCCACAATAAAATGACAATCTAATTGGAAATTATAAGCTGTATTTTTTTCTGTCCAGTTATACTCACTTAGTGCTTCACATTTTTTTTCACATAACTACTGTATAAATACTTTATGCCAGGACTGGATTTCTCTGTGTTGAATAATACCCCATAAGAACATCTGGATTCAACAACAAAAATAGACATATCTGACAGCCATGTTCCCAGTTACATGATGGAGTATGCAATTAAGAACTGGGCAGCATACTGACTGCATTCCAATTATAACTAAGCCATCAAATTCAAGACTTCCTGAAAAGAAAAAAAGACATTTTCATTAAAATATATTCTTCCTATCCTTCACTAGCATAGCAGCACAGTCAACAACACACACACCAACTGTTTTAATTTCTATTTATATAGTAAAGCACAGGCATCGGAATGCATGAGACCTAAACTAAGAAAAGGGCTCAAACTGCTACAATTTATTACCTACAAACCATTTTCTTCCAGGTATAATCATATAATCCCATTGAGCTCACAGCTACACGTTCACAAGACTTTGGTCAGTCAGTTACCGGGAAGACTTCTGAGTATCTGTGTTCCAAGTTCAATAATACAGCTAAACAAAATAGAATTACTTGCAGCCTGAGAATTTCACAAAGCAGCCAATTAAACACACAAGTCAGTAAGACTAGGATTATGACAAAAAAAGTTACCTATAAAGGATAATAAAATAATGAGATTGCTCTTAAACAAAGTACCAAAATTCAGGCTACTTCTTGAAACGATAGAGCAGACAACCTCCAACTACTCTCTCTGACACTGTCAGCAACAAAAAAAAAAACCCAACACCCACCAGTGTCAGTGTATCAGCACATTACAACTCCTCACACCCTAAAAAACCCCTGCCATCACAACCTTTCATCTTGCTTGGCACTGTGAGAAAACAGCATAAAGGTCATGCAAAACAAACTTCACTCACATTCTTACAGGTGTCTCCTCCACACTAAAGCTGAAGAGCACCACAGAGAACCTTTTGGTGCCTTTGCAACAGAACACTTCAGTTCCCACACCTCTGAAGTCAACATTTTTCAGCAGTATAGTCACTTCTATTTAAAAACAAAACAATACCTTGGGTTTACTGTTTATATACCAAAATTGAAAATCAGAAGAAATACAGGACAATTGAACTATGTAGGAAAGACAGAATTGAGTAAGATCCTGGGTTTTTTTCCTTTTTTTTTTTTAGCTATGCAGCTACTGCAAAGAATTTAAAAGAAAAAAGAATCCTGAAGGCTCAGCTAAGTAGTTCTACATTCCACCAAGCTTAAAAAGATTTGCCAATTATATGGTCAAAAGTAAGAAGCTATAGTCAAAATCTGTCTTTTTTTATATCATAACCTATTTTCCAAATGTATTAAGAAAAAATAATCTTTAATGTGAACTTGCAGTCATTCAACCAAGATTCAGCAAATTCTAAACCCACACACTTGATTTGTCATGTATTTTGGCTGCTAAGTCTGACTCTAAAAGAGTGATGTGCTACCTTATTATTATTTTTTAAAAGATTTCTCTTGGGATTGAACAGCAAAGGAATGAGTATGTAGCCTATCTTACACAGGAAGGAGAGATTTTTATCCTTAAAAACAGGAGGTTCGCCCACATGATCACCTGGGACAAACTTGGCCAGTGCAAGCAGGCTAGAAGGTTATAGGAGCCTGGGAATGTTTAACATCAAGAAAGTAATTACAGCCCAGCAAGATCAGAAGGAATTACACAGGAAATGTGAACAGTAACCCTTTCATGCCAAAAAAAATCATGAAAAAGTGAGCTCTTAGCTGCCAGACTATAAGGCTGTACAAACCCATTGCATAATGCAGGAATGGAAAAAACACTATATATTACTAGGCTATAAATTCCCAACGATGTGATAAAGCTACATCTCCATGAAAAGAACAAAACCCCTGGTCTTTCTTCTTGCCATGTATATGCAGTATAATTAAAGCCCAGAAGAAACATGAAAAAGTTGCAAACACCACACAAGAATGGTCAGTTGTCTCTTCTGGACTTTTTCTTTTAAATTTATGCTGACCAAACAGTGTTCCCTCTAGAAGACGGTCAAACATCTTGCTCTTATTTAGTCATGGAAAACTTCTGTTCAAAATATGTAGTGCATTATTCATGCAAGAATGCTAACTCTGTTACCTATTCCATAAAAATGGATCTCCCAAATTCTGAAAAAAACCCCGTAACTCAGCAGAATGGGCTCAAAGTACTCCATGTATTTGCTGGTGAAACAATTTCCATTCTCTAGGGACATGGGGGAATTTGAATAATCTCACTGTAGTTCAGTCTAGTTAGAAAGCCTTCAAGTGTCACTTTGGAAATTGAACAGTGATCACATGCCCATTCTTCACACAGAACTGGGACCCATTTTAGTGAGACAAGAGATTTTTTTAAGCTCCTCACTAAGGAACATTGCATTCTTTTAAACCTACCAAGACATAATGCTGCACATAGCCCCACACAGACAAGAGATGAGCAATAAAGCAACTAAGCACTAATGTTTTTATGAATTTATTGATTAAAATTACCATTAATATATTCTCATTAAACAAAAATGAGCTCCCCTAAAACAAGTGCTAGTGTATATCTGCTTTACTGAAAAATGAGACAAAAAGAAACCTTGAAAATTTAAAAAAAGAATCAGTGAATTATCTTATTTAAGCAACATACTTCTTTAGCTGTTCTTAAAATTACAAATCAGAACAGCATCATCGCATATTGCATTGCCAAAACCAGTGTACCATACCATCACTTTAGCTTCTTTTCTTCCAACTTTGTCACTCAGGTGTTCCCCTCTACCTTCCTTTACTGCCAACGCCTTTCTTTTCTCATGTCTTCTGTTGGATTCTGTTTTCCTTCCTTTTCCTTGCCTTCACATCTAAGGCGGGTGGGGTTTTGCATCACTAAAGGCATGTGCACAACCAATTCCTGCATGGCTGAAGTCTACTCAGCTACCTGCTCAGTGGGATCTCTAAATAAATTAAATTGAGGGGCAAAAAAAGGAAATACAAAAGCAGCACATGAGAATTTCAAACACAGGTAAGCAAACAGGGCAGAGACGGTGCAGTAAAGAAGCAACAAGGACAAAAAGTAATTGCTGGCATTACGGCCTACACAAGTAACTGTAACTCCCATTCTTCAGGAGATAAAACTGAAACATGAAACAACTATATTTTCTATTATTTTACTGAGATGGAGGCTGGAAAGAGAGACAAGCACCATGACCTCACTCTGGAGACAAAAGGAAAGTTCCATTTTCTCCTGCACTAAACTTAATCCCACTTCTAAGGGTCGGTGATTCGCAAAAATAAACTGAACTAGCTTTCCCAGTCAACACACGTTCTTCAAAGATTAAAATCACTTCTCCTAAATTTGTCTGTCTCCACAGCAGATTAAAGATTCAGCAGTACAATATTCATACAAGATGTTAGCCAAAAAAACTGCAATAGTGGATGAGCCACTAGTTTTTCAGCAGCTATAAACGCAACACAAATCTATCCACCGCATGTAACAGTGTTTGCTGATTGGTCAGAAAAAAATATTTCAATATTGTTGCCAGATACTCTGTTTTCAAAGTACTTCTACGTGTAAAGCAAAAATACTCCCAGTGATATTGTATGTTTTTTTCAGTTCAATGTGCTTAAAACCCCAGCCTATTTTCAGCCAGGTGAACTGACTGAAGTCTGTTAGAAGCCAGGGGCTACCTACAAGGGCTATTACTGTGCAAATGAGTTGGTGGCAACAGCCGTGGGAAGGGTTCCCTGTACCTCCCAAGTGTAGGCAACACATCAGAAACTGAGCATTCCTTTCAATACAGGAATTTGTAACTGACTCATCTGCTGCACCCTGACGCAGCACTGTGGCTCACAACAGTGAGCACTGCATAGTATTCTTTTGCAAACCGACATTTTCCACCTGACCACATCTGCTCTTTGGGAAACCTCTTTAGAATTTATATCTGAAAACTAGTTGAACTCAGTGATCCTTGTGGGCCCCTTCCAACTCAGGATATTCCACAATTCTAGTGTACCACTACATGTAATGCTTTTTAATTGGGAAGTTACTGGCATTCGTCTTATTTCTAAAAAGAAATGTAATTAACTTTAAAAACCTTAAAAGTAAAAAATGTCATATTCTGGGCCCATGAAACCACTTTATAATGAAAAAGTGAATTCCAAAGATACTAGTTTTGAAAATTTCTATGCTTCTAAATACAGTCATTTGTAATATGACTAGATTTCAGTAGAAATTTAAAACTTCCTCTTTTGGGGACATCTACAATCAGTCAACCTAACACGAGTTAATATTCCCGCCCCGTGCCTTCCTCACTGCAAGCATACACATTAAACATTTTCACCTTCCCAACAGAGAGCAGCTTTCTAAAGATAATTGCCAAAGACTGAATTATCAGGTAACTATACCATTCACAGTCAAGCGTTGGAGAGACAAGCCACTAAAGAAAACCTGAAAATGTTCTCTGTAAATATCCTCCAAAAAGGCAAGCATGGCTATTCTCCCTCAACCAGTACGAACCTCTACGAATTCTTTAAGTTTATCTATTAATTTTGCAATTATTAATCAACATTTTGGAAATGGTCTTTCTAGTGTTTCATGTATTAAATGTTATAGAAACAATTCAAATAAATTGTTTCCATTATTGAACAGCACACACTTTAAAACATAATTACACTTAGACAAAAAAAGGCTAACAGGCCAAAGTTTATTATGTGTCTCATCACTGAAATCCCTCAGGGTTAAATAAGACCCAGGATACTTAGCCTGTCCTACTTCCCTGATAAGACAGGATAGTTGCAATAGTATATAGGTACAGTCCACTATACAAATTATTTTTTTACTTTTTGTTTTCTAGTGGGAAGACGCTTTGCAAATTATTAGATATCACCATCAAGACAATACTCTTTTTCCTTGACTTGCATTTTTGATGGTCAAATTAAAACCTGTTATTCTACAACTTCTGTAATCAAGATTTCATAGTTCTTGATTTTTTTGCTTTTCCAAAATGAACAGCTTCCTGGAACAGGAAGAGACCTATGTAGAACAAACCAGTTCTATATTTAGGAGTTTCCACCAATTTTGTCAGCATTATTCTTAATCGAAGGAATTTTTCTGCTTCTCAAAAGCTGATCAGCTAAATCTTTCAAAGGTATCTGCATTTCTGTAAGTGTAGAATAATTTTAAAATTGAAAAAGAAAAATAAGAGTTTGGTCTGCTTTAATCTTGAACATGAACAAGTTTTCTTGTCTCAAAATCGAACAGAAATTTCACTTTCCAATGAACATCGATATTTTATACCAAATATTTGAAGATTTTTAGAAGCAAAAAACACCTTCAAAAAGGTTTCAAAACTTTTACAGTGAATTAGATCAATTATACCTTAATAACACCCTGGACCAGCTCTCCTCACAATACACATCTATCTTCAAAGCATGCTAGTACGTAAATGTAGGTTTGACAATTGCATGAAATCATGGAAAAAGAAATAAAACAGGTACAACCTTGATCTAGCCTAAACAGACTCTACAGTTTCATGCTTCTTTTGAAGCAAAATCTTATTATGTAAAAGAAACCTTACAAATACTTAATTACTTAAATGATCTAGAACACAGTCTTCAAATACAGATTCCACAACTTATATACACAATCCATTTTTCTAACTTTTTTTATGTGGTCACGAAGTCTTTCTGACACAACAGAGAATTTGACAGCCAGATGAAAAATACCTATAAGAAATTAAGTTCAGGGCAAACATAAAAGATGCTAATCAAACACACCAAAACTGTTAGTTTCACCAGCTCACCTTAGGCAGAACATGCCCTAAACTGGTCAGAGGTGAAAAATCCTGCACTGGACTAGACCAACTCAGGGCCTGAATAACCTTCCCAGCAGCTGTTAATCAAACCTGGCTTCCTTATCATTTAGGAAATCAAAAAGGCTTCACTCAATCCTCTTGGAGCAGCTCTGACCACAATTTCCAGGCCTGACACTTTCAAGTCACTGAAATTAGCTGTCTAACCAAGAAACTCAACATGCTACAGCCAACAGGCAAGTTAGTTTGTCCTGTTTTCTTTTAGCATTGACATTTTTTATCAGCAAAAGACATGGGAAGATTCATTCTCGAACCTGAAATGCACACTCCACTCAGGACTTTGAAGAGGAGAACAGAGCACGTACATTACATACTTTACACATCCGATGCTTTTGTCAACTCACCCCACTATACTAATTGCTTTTGAAAAACAAAGTCAGACTTTACATTCTTACAAAATGCACAATAACATACATCCCTTTTATTTCAAATCCCATCTCCCCAGCAAATGATAAGAGCTAGACGAGAGTCCAGCTTCACCATCAGAATAGAAGACCCAAAGCAGGAGTCAACGTGGTTTCCTAAAACACTAATACAAGACTAATGAGCACCATCTCAAGGAAAAGTAGATTATTACTGTCCTTCCCTCCAGATCACTGTATAAATAAAATTTTTTCATCACAGAAAAAGACTAATTCCTCCAGAAATTATCAAGTACATCATTCTACACATACAACAACAGAGAATTGGCACAACTTTCAAATACAGCAACCTGTAATCAAACTTATGGAAATACAATGTAAATTACATTGTATTTATGTTTCTTTAAACTATACTGTGGCAATATATACTCTCATAGTGCAAGCTGATGATGAATGAAAAACAAAGATGTGAGAAAGAAAGATAAACAAACAAGTAATCAGTCTACTAACTAACAAACTACACCAGGTGTTTTCAGAAATGGCCTGCAATAAGACAAGATCTAAAGAAAAAAAAAATCTACTGCTAACTTTTGGAATACTCTGTTCATCTACAAAAGTGAAAAGAAATAATCCAAAGCAACAAACTTCCCCAGGATCCCAAATACATCTGGGACCCACCTGATTATGTAAAGACTGGAAAGATGTAGTGGTGGCTTTTAAATGCATATTTTTCAAATAGTGACAATCTCAAATAGCAAAGCTTACTTCTCAAATGTTCGAACTCCAAATAACGTTTAAAAGTTGACCATTATTTCAGACTTATCATCCCTGGCAGAGCACCTCTCAGTTACTGAAGTTTTTCTGCCTTGACAGGGGAATTCCATTTCTAGGATTCATGCAGAGAAAATGTTTCAGGATAAATCATGGTTATTCAAAGCCAGGAAAACGTCCCATGGATCGCTAAGTTACCATCTTTCAGGCAAGTTCTCCATAATTAAGATATCAATTATAATTTCACAGGCATATTTTATTTTATAAATAAACTCTGTTTCCACAATTTGAGCTGTGGGAAAGAATGTCTGCGTCAATGCATCAACCTTTGCAGCATGGCAAGTTTTGAACTGAATGCCAGCTCTAAATGTTATAATACGGATTCTACCATGGAAAAAATAGAAGGAAGACTTCCCTCTCACCCCCAAATTCCTACAAGCCTTCTGAATTTTTTTATTCCTGTCACGGCACCTCCCCGACATCTGCTCTTTGCTGCTCTAGAGCCAAATACAACAAATTTAACTCAATCTGCTGCTAAACACACCAAAAGGAAAAACTGCAGCCTCCATTAAATGGAGAGAAAAGGACATTTCAGTGGGAATGAGCAAAAGCCAATTCTGCAGTCTTTTCCTGCTGAACACTGCTTCTGATGCTTTTATCACAGAGTTTTATATTTGAGTTTGATAGAGACTGAAAGCAAACAGTTTCTAGGACTTGAACCATGCCAAGAGAAAAGACTGGCAGAGCAACAAGCATGCTCATTTAATTAAGATACCCCCACTGCTATTTTTATGACTTTTTACATACTTGCTGGGAGTTGGCAGGGTGACACAGAAGGCCAGCGTTAGCTCATTTCATCCTCCCAAAATATTCCATCACTCTCGGTACAGAACAAACTTGTGCACTGACTTGAATTAAATTACTGCAGGAACACCAACTTAATGCACGAGCCCAGGCAACAGAAAAATCAAAGCTGAACAGGACAGTGTCTCATGAGTAACAAGTCACAAAAACAACTGGCCTATGTAAATTCTTTCTAATTTGATGAGGGCTCTGATGTTAATCCCCAACACCTCTTCTCCAATGTCCCCACCTACAAGAAAAACAAAGTAAATCAGTGGATCCTACCAAGGGAACTAGACATATTACATAGTGGGTATCTCACCTAGATATAATCCAATACAGGGAAAGAGAATAAACAAATTAGTGAGATGCTGTAACTATTTCTCCCATAAACAAACTAGGGATAGACTTAATTTCTTTACTCACACCATCAACACATAGTTTTTAGATGAGCTTTATTAAAAATCATGGTGGAAAAAATAATTTTGCAAGTGACAAAAAGATGAGGGATTATATTCTTTCAGGAGAAAAGGTAACAAGAGCCTGTGTAAATATTCTTGCACTCTAACGTATCCAATTTCTATTAGAACTTTCCTAAATTAAAATTATTCCTAGACTGCAGGGCTCAGTCTTACCAGTTTATCAGGAAATATATCCTTTTCTCAAATTCCCTTTCTCACTTTGCCATCCTAGTTTCACAGAATGTCCCCTTACTCTTACAGCATGAACCAACAAAACAAAAGCTTTTGAGGTACTTCTCTCAAACAATTCACCATTCTGTGTACTTGTGTTATACTTCTCCATATGCACTGCCTTTCAAAGGTTAAACAATCTCTTTTTTTCCAATTTCTCTTTATAAAAGCAAATTTCCATCCCCCCAGATTCCTCTTTTAGACTCTTCCCTGATTCCGGTCTTCTCTACATCCTTTTTAGAGGCATCCAGCACCACATCCACTGTGATGGCATGCTGTATGACAGCAAGATACTGATTTTTACCATAGCGTTTTATACTCCATCACACTTTGTTGACTTCGATTGCAAGTACACACAGGTATCAGAAGTTAAGAGAGCTCCCAGAAACAAGATGCTTAACACACAATCCTCTACTTTGAGTATGTGGCATTACTAACATGTCAAGACATCATCTGAGGCCAGGTACTCCTTTTTTTTTGTCCTTCAGCGCAATTTCTTCCTTGTATCTCACCTGTTACAGTCTGCAAATCTTTGTCACCTGCCAATCAGGGTATCTGCCCAGTAAGAAAATCACTGGTTTACAGGAGAACACAAACACACACTAAGCAAAGGTAACTGCCCAGGACCTTTTGCTTTTAGGTCTTCAATGAGGCACCAAGTGTGCTTTGGCACAAGAGTAAGTCAAGTAAAAAAATACAGCAGGCCTGCCCTTTGAAAAATAAAGACTGTAATAAAAAAGATAACTCAAACTATATGGAGGACAAGAATATTCTGCATCCTATTTATTCCACCAGAACTATAGGAAATATATAACATCTCTGAATTAACTTACTAAATACCATAAAATATAATAGATACTATATCAGCCCTTAAGAGGTACAATCCGTCCAAAACTAGAAAAAAGTTTCCAAAACACAGTGCATGAAATTTATAATTTGAAATCACAACAGCCTATCACTATTTTTCTCTGGAAGCTAAAAAAACCAAGAGAATCTACAAGACTTTTTTTCTCAATGATGAACAATATTGTAAAGTTTGCTTAATATTGCTGTTTAGCGAAAAACATAATAGAGTGATTGACCCGACTCTCTGTTCTTAAACACTCTGCTAAGAGAACAAACTATTTGTGAAAGTAACAAAAGCCAGCTGAAGGCATTTGGGTGGTCTCCGTTTGAGTCCTGTAATATAGAATAGTTCCTTCTTTCTAAATCCAATACTGATTTGTGGTCCTGCTTCAGTAAAGCCTCGAAATCTGTTGATGACAAAAGCAACACAACTCACCGAACATCCATATTATTTTACCGGCAGGCTGGTAAGTTCTAAGTGTTTGATTCACCACACACAAAGTAGTACAACTACATACACAACAGGACTGTGCAGGTTTCTACAGACTGATCCTTTTTAATTCCCTAACAGTATTTTGGGGGGTCATAGAGTTTTATCTTTAGGACAGTTCACATAATTAGCAGAGACCAATGCTAAGTAGTTCAACTTTACTGCCCTGCTTCCTGAAAACATGGATCTACCTTATCTCTTCACTAGCAGTCCCATTTTGATTGAGCTGAAGAAGAGCAGGAACTGTCAGAACCTCACATCTTGGTGTACGTAGCACTCTTTGAAAGTGCAGCCTGATACAAATCTGAGATTACACACACCCACAATCAGCAGACTGCAGTCTCACGTAGGGAGGCCAACCAGTCAAGGCCAAAAACCCACCAAAATTAAGTTCTATGTCATTCGGCAGAAGACTAAAGTGTGCTCAAAACTATAAAAATTATTAACATTTTTGCAAAATTCCCTGTTTTCTATAGTTCATCCCAAATAACCACAAACATACATATAGGAAAAGTGAAGTGGCAAAGAAGCACAGGTACAACAGAAATGACATCAGTCTAAGCTGTAATTTGTCACCATGCATCATTTTCAAAGTGTTGGCCCAAGAGAAAAATCCTTTGAAGAAGAGATACAGCTCCTTGCAATTGTCCTTAACAGCTGAATGAAGCACCAAAAATGAAGACAATGCACCTTTGAGGAGTTTTTTGGTTTGGTTTCTGCTTTGGGGTCACATGAAACAATTAAATACTTCCTACAGACATTTCAGCATTCAGCCACTGCTAACATAGGGCTTCACAAAGAAGACTGAGTATGGAAGCATAGCTCTGACTGCTCTGCCACGCAAACTTGAACAGCAAAAACTCTCCCTGGAACTGTAACTTACAACCAACCTAATATCCCAAACCAGTTTCAGTCATAGATCCTAGTAAGTCTGCCAGAAGTAGTTTCTTTCCCCCACAACTGCTTTCCTTAACAAACAAATTTTCCAAGCTGCTTTTCCATCTCTTTAGCACCTGTTCCTCCTGGCAAATACCCAAGCGAGCCATAAGAATACTCCTGTCTCCCCAGTGACTTGCTGCGAGAGAGGCTCTTCAGCAGGGCTGAGACAGGCCAGCTCTGAAGCTCACCACATGACCTCTTCTTGGCACTAACCATGACACTTTTCCTAAACCAACAATCTTGGGTTTAGACTTTCTGAAAAACAATAAAGGTCTAAGCCACAGAATGAAACAACACAACGCATACATAAAAATTAACATCCTATAGCAGCCTCTAAAAGTAAAAGTTACACTTCAAAAAAAAAAAGCATGTTTATTATTCAATAGTCCACAATTTTACTTTTCATGATTCCATGAAAAAAAATCTCATCACTCTGCAAAAAATAAAAGCTTAACCACAAATGAACTGACCACAACGCATTACAATTCTGAAACATGCACTGAGCTACTGATTACATTCTTTGCATTTGTGCAACAATTCAAGGTGTACTGACAGCTCACTACTAAGCCTCTTCCAGGATGAGGACACTAGCCAGCCTCCCCTCAAGCAAGCCTTTCAGTACTGTATGGCCTTGAAAAAGATGCACGAAAGAACCAAAGATAAAAAGAACAGTTCACAGTTCAGGTGAGGAAATTATTCTTTCCTAAAATGGTAAAAGACTGAAGGGACAAACCAAAGATAGTCTCTCCTTAATTTATGCCCTTTCACATCCTTGTTCAATACACAGTGCAGGTCTACCACAGTTAGGTTTATGGTGCTTTGATTACATTCTTGATATTAATCGGAAGAATTATCAGATTACAATGTATTGCTACACAAACTATGCTAACATTTCCTACAACATTCAATTATGCTATAAATACCCATGAAACCAGTCCTTTAAAAGAGTAATGCTTGAATACTGCTGGCACTAGGTTTAAAAAGTCAATTAAGGACAAACCAATACCAGCAAGTACAGTATTATAATGCAGTAAGTCAAAGACACACTTAATTAGCAAATATCACACTTTGTGATATTTGAATAGGATGGTTTCTACCCAGTTGTTCTGGGGTTTCAAGAGGTGACAAGACCAACGGTGATAGAGCAAATACAATACCAAGACAACAGCATTCTCCAAATGCGATTTTAAGCTCGCAGTAAGAATCTATTTGTTACACCAGCACAAGAAAGAATGAATTAAAAAAAAAAACCACAACTTTTTATTTTTGAAATTAAAAAAATAAACAATAAAAATAAAGATATGTCATATAATTTAATGGTGATTACATTGTGAAGAAGTCTGTAATTCACTCAACTTTGATAACAACAACATACAAATATGCTCCTTGAGAAAGGGTTCAATTATTATTCAAGCATCACTGTTCTCTTATTTGCCAGTGTTAGTCTTGTAAAAATATATGTTCATGTTTTAAATTTATTTTTAAAAAATCTTTTTAAGTAAAAGCATGTTCTGGATCTCTGTAAGCAAATTAAAATGACAACATGAATCATTAAGTCTTAGCAAATAAGGCCAATGTCTTGTCTTGACTACAAATAGGGATGAGCGTCAAAACATATTTTCCTGCTGGTGAACCACTAATATCTTTTACAGAAATTATGAAAACAATTAGTTTCACTGGAGTACAAGCCCAATGGAGTACACCCTCAATGACCCTAAAGAATTTTAAATTAACAAATAAACAGCAACTCAAACACAGCGGTAAAAACTATCTTTGTGTTCAGACAGACACAGAATCAAAATCTAAAACACTCTGCAAGGATATTAACTGTAATCTTTCAACATACCCACCTTATTCATCCTGCTGCTGCTATGGCCAATGAAACATTTCATCCATCTTAATTCCTAGTTCACGGAAATAAAAAACAAACAAACAAAACCAACAAGAAGTTCCAATATCTCAGGAAATATATTTAGCAAAGGACACAAAATTGTATTTAATAGAAGAGATAAACATTTTAAGAAGTGGTAAATAAACAAGAATTCTACTAAAACATGTTTACCCACAACACAAAAGCATCTCCTCTGAGGCATACTATACATTAACAGAACTTTGGGCTAGAGATTATAAGAATAAATATTTGAATAAATATTGATAAAATAACTTATAAAAGTTCACACATTTCTGATTTTACCATGCACTTTTAAAACTCCAAAGTTCCTTTAATTGCAACTGCAGTAACATTTTCCGTCAGCTTCCAACCAAAGCTCTACATTCAACATTTGGCTACTTCACTTTGACCTGACACCACCTACCTCCTTAGGTGCAAATAAATACATAAAACCATCACCAGTTTCATACGGACATTTAAAACATTAAACTACTTCTATAAATGTTTTACCTGTGCACAGAAAAATGCTTGAAACCGTTCAAGTCACTGATGAAGAACACTCCTTCCACCTAGCACAACATAATCCTCGAACCTGTACGTCAAAAACATATGTATGACGATCACTACAAATTTCTAAGGCTTTATGTGAGAAAGTCAGAAATATCTCATCATATGCTTTCCCTCTCATGGCTAGTTCTGATATTCTCACTCACAAATGGGATGAGGAAACATAGGAAACTAGTATTTTCTTCATTAAATGCTTTGAAAAACATTTCAATAACAACTTTAGCTACTGCACAATCTATCTCTTTAATAGCCTGCCCAAAAGCTAAAAATACTTGAACCATAGCATAATTCTGGTTTTCTTCTGATCCCCCAGTTATCATTACTCAAGAATATTTTTATAGCTAAATACTAAGATCATTAGATCATTACAAAAAATATTTTAAACATGTAACTTGCCATAAGCTTTTTTCCTTCCTTTTCCTTTCTGACTTTTGACAAACCCTAAGTTGGGAAAAATCCAATTCTTCTAGCTACTGAAGCAGAAAAAAATACGCATTCATCCCTGAATTACATGTATTTTGCTTTACGTAAAAATACATTTGAAAAAGATTAACTTAAACTATTACTAAAAATAACTAGCTACAATCAGGTTATTGAAACAAACAAACAAAAGAACAACAGCTCAGTATTTTGGCTGCTGAATAGTTCTGTGGGAAAAAAAAACTGCACACAAACTACCGTGATCCAAAGGAGCTGTGCATTTACCCTATGTTATCCTCCTCTTTCCTTTTTATTAAGGAATAATAACATGAAAGACCACTTTTAATGGCATATTACAGATTCGAATAAATCAGTACAAAAAAGTTCAAGACTGTATTTAGCTTAACTACACAGCATTGAAGGGCTAGGCTGTTGACTGAGACTTTAACACATATTAAAAAGCTTCAACAAGAGTTAACTTGGAGAAGAAAGGAACTGAGCACAAGACGTACCACTACAATTTTAATTTAGGTATAGAACTAGGTAAAACTTTCAATAAAGCATTACTTTGGGGCAAAATAAATTGAAACAGGCCAATCTTTCATATTGTTTCAAACCTGCCACGCTGCAGACATTTGCAGTCTTTTGAAAACTCTCTTATGCTGCTTTAAAATGCTTCCCTCCTTATATTGTCTATATGCCAGACACATCTGATCACTTGGAACTTGGGATATGTTCCTTATGTCATTATTAAAAGTTCCAATGGATTCATAAGCCGACAGGCCTCAGTAAGTTACACACAAACACTACACCCGTTTACTGCATCCATTTCTGCAGCCACAGGACAAACCCGCTTTGGCTTTCAGTTCCTTCCAAACCGTAAGGAGCCCGAGAGGACTGCACATCGTATTTGTACTTTTATGGAAGCAGCAGCAAGGTTATGAAACATCACTCAGGTCTCGGAGTCAAGAGCTCGGCGCACAGCTCTGACTCACGCTGCCAGGGACAGCACAGGAGCCAAACGCTGCCACGGCCCAGCGCCACGAAACCTGCAGGCACCCATTGCCCCCCCTCACAGAAGACACGCTCTATGGCCACCACTAAATAAAGCGGAAGCTGTAGAAGCAACCTTCGTGACTTGCAGGACCCTGTCCTACGCGGCCTTTCTGCAGGTGTTTATTATAACATCAGAACCGGCAACTGCAGTCACGCCCTCTCGCAGTTTCCGCACTCGCGGGGGTGATACCGCGGGCCGGGGTGTGACACCGCCGGGGCCGGGGCTCGGGTGGCCGTGCTGGCTCTGAGCTCACACGGCGCCCCCGGCCGAGGGCCGCAGGCCCCGCACCGCCGCTCCCGGGCTCCGGCGGCGGGAGCTGGGCCGGCCCCGCACACACCTCGGCAGAGCGGGGGACACTGCCGAGCCCTCTGCGCCGCCCGGCGCCTCGGCCGAGCTGTGGGACCGGCTTTGCCGTGACGGGGGG
>VZTD01002210.1:1740776-1838492 GCA_013397725.1 Rhagologus leucostigma | reverse complement strand
GGGAAAGGAGCGGCGGGGCCGGGGTTCGTTCTGCGCCCGGGCTTCGGCGGCGCTGCTCCGGAGGCACAGAGCTCCGCGGAGCCGCCCCGGGCACCGCTGTGCTGAGTGAGGTCTTCCCACATCCCAACCAGCTGCGCTCCCAGCCGCCCCCCAAAACTGGTGGTTGTCGGGCGATGGGATGGGAGGTTTCGAGGGGCAAGTCAGAAAAGGAGTCGTTGAAAAGTACAGGAATTGTGCTGGAAAATAAGCGTAAGGGACTTGAAAGCACTGGGTCAGAGGGAGTGCAGATGTCTGAACATGAGCCAGCTTGAAGGCCAGTGGCATCCAGGCGTGTATCAGCAGCAGTGTGGCCAGCAGGATGAGGACAGTGATTGTGCTTCTGCACTTGGCAGTGGTGAGGCCATGTCTCAAGTACTGGGCTTAGTTTTGGGGCCCTCATTTTTAAACAGACTTTGAGGTGCCAGAGTGTGTCCAGGGAAAGACCGCGAAGCTGGTGAAGCATCTGAAGCTCAAGTCTCACGAGGAGCAGCTGAGGCAGCTGGGGGTGTTTAGTCTGGAGAAAAGCAGGAACAAGGAAGTCCTAGTTGCTCTTTAGAGCTACATAAAAAGAGGTTGGAGTGAGGTGGGGGCCAGTCTCACAAGTAACAAGTGATGGGATAAAAGGAAATGGCTTCAAAGTTGTGACAGGGAAGGTTTAGTTTGAATAGGAAGCTCATAATCTTGAGTATCCTCACAGCCTCGCACAGCATGTACGGGTAATCAGGCCCAGCCAGCATGGGTTTGTTAAAGGCAGGTTCTGATTGGCTGACCTTAGCTTCTATGACAGAGTGACCCACTTAGTGGGTGAGGGAAAGGCTGTGGATGTGTCTACCTGGACTTTGGTAAAGCCTTTGACACTGTTTCCCACAGCATCTGGAGAAACTACTGCTCATGGCTTGGGCAGGTGTGCTCTTCACTGGGTAAAAAACCTGTCCAGATAGCCAGGCCTAGAGAGAGTTGGTGAATGGAGCTGCATCCAGCTGGTCACTGGTCACCAGTGGTGTTCCTCAGGGCTCAGTGTTGGGTCAGGCACATTTAATACCTTTATTGATGATCTGAGTGAGGAGACCGAGAGCACACTCAGTTTGCAGACACAAGAAGTTGAGCAGAAGTGTTGATCTACTGGAGGGCAGGAAGGCTCTGCGAGGGATCTGGACAGGCTAGATCCATGGGCTGAGGCCAGTGGTATGAAGTTTAACAAGGCCGAGTGCCGGACCCTGCCATTGGGTCACAACAACCTCAGCAGTGCTACAGGCGGGGGGAAGAGCACCTAGAAAACTGCCTGGTGGAAAAGGACCTGGGGGTGTTGGTGGACAGCAGCTGAACATAAGCCAGTGAGTGCCCAGGTGGGCATGAATTTCTTTTGCCAAGTAACAAGAACTAGGATGAGAGGAAATGGCCACAAATTGCACCAGGGGAGGTTTAGATTGGATATTGGTAGGAATTTCTTCTCCAGCAGGGTTGTTAAGCACTGGAACAGGCTGCCAGGGGTAGTGATGGAGTCACCATCCCTGGAGGTATTTAAAAGATGTGTAAAAAGGTGCTTAAAAGACATTGGGCTTAGGGATATGGTTTAGTGCTGGACTTGGCACTAGTTAACTGTGTTAACAGTTGGAGTCGATGATCTTCAAGTCTTTTCCAATCCAAATGATTCTATGATTCTATGAAAGGAAAAATGAAAGTGTGTCAGAAATAGGATAATACGGAATTTAAGAGAAGGCTGAAGGGAGAAGTGATTTGGGCAGGAGAGAGGTGGGAAGGTACAGAAGAAAGAAGGGAAGTGTAGAATATAGAGGTGTGAAAAGAAAAGGGAAGGGAAACAACATTCAGAATTTAAAAAAAAAAAAACCAACCTATTTTCTTTCCCTTCTTCTAACCATGTCTTCTACCACAGAGATGTTACTTGTGGGGAAGAAGAGGACTTCTGTCTGCACCACTTCAAAGGTTATTGGACGTTGAGGCCATGTCCTTTTCCAGTTTCATCCTGTGATGCAAGGACTGTCTCCATCTTCATGAGCTCCTCTCTCACGTGCTCTGCCAGGACACCCCATCTCCTGTGAGCCTGCACTCAGCACAGCTTTCTGCCATAGCCCTTTGCTGGAAGAAAGGGTGACAGGGATCCCCTAGCCACAGCTGGAACAAAGAATCTGTGGAAAAGCATTGACACAGCTTCTGGGAAGTGGGAGTAAGGGAAAGGAGGAAATGGTGTTAAGCTAAGCATTTAATTCTGATTTTTTTGCTATCATGTACTTAGCATCATGATGCAGCTGTGCTGATAAGACCAAAAGTACCAAAAGTGGCAAAAGAAATAAGTGTGGGAGAAGATAGAAGGAATATGGAGTGTCTTCCAAATATTCACATTTCTTTACGTGTACTTAAGGCTGAAATTTGAACTGTGTAGGTGTACACTGTATGCTAACAATTAGAAATATATGTAAAATGTATGTGCAGTTTTCTGAAAACCTGTTTCTGCAGCTCACTGCAAAGTGACAGCTAAGGAAGCAGATATCCTGAGTATCTGACACTTTTTTCCGGTGTAGCCAAGCAATAAAAAGAAGTTAAAAGTTTAAGCTCTTTTTGAACTCAGGTTTCCTGAAAATAAATGTGAATTAGAATTATTGATTCTGAACATAAGCGCAGTTTTGTGAATACAGTAACTGCATCTTGGCAAATGAAATTTGTGGTGATAAAACAGGCAGACTGGCCCAAAGTCATTCCAGAACATTTGTGATCTGATACTTCCCTTCAGTCATGCGTTCCACTTGGAAGTTCTGTATCTGAAATAACTGTTCCAGTGCTTCAGAATACTTCATTTAAAAGTCATTGACAATTTCAACAGGAACTGAAGTTTAAAAATAAACATACTTACTCTTCACCTTTATGTATCTCCTAAAGCTGAAGTGGTTTGCAGTTACAGAACTTATAAAATACAGTGAATTCAAAGGTGAGTCTTCAAAATGGTGTTAAATAATTATAATTCCTTTTGAATTTATACAAGTCCTAGCTGTTGCTTAAGCAAAAGTGTTGCTGTATCCACTGTATGTACTGCCATTCTGAACCACAGATGTGGCACAGTGAGCATACAATGGTTCTTGGTATATTACATGCCACTTGGAGAGACACAAAATACTCTTTCCAATGCACACACGTATTTACCAACTATTAAGTTTTCATAAAAAAAAAAATGCTGCCGTGGATTTATCTGTTGCTGGTGAGAAAGGAAAGAGATCTGATGACAATATAAACTTCATGTATAGATTGTTTTCGGTATTCACAGAAAAGATAATATAATAGAGAGTGTATTAATTTTCCTCAAGCCTTACTTCATGGTATGCTGTAGAAACTTTGTAACAGTGATAATGTCAATCTGGAATATCAAATTTTAAAACAACACTGGGAAAAATGATTCATTGTGACTAGTTGAAGAAAATATTTTTTGTGGTGTAGCACCTCAACATCTTAGCTTATGATATTCAGTAGTATTGTTTCCTGAATATTTTTCAGAAAAGTGTGTCAGTGATCTCAATTTTATTTTACAGGCTTTTGTGAAGGAGTTTTTCTTAAAAGCAAAATAATAGAATGAGTTTCTGCTTAGAATTGAAAGTAAACAGACCTTAGTCACCAATAAACAATACCATAGGAAAAAATGAAAGCTGTGATATCTGATGAAGATAATACTTTCTCTTTTTGCAACCTACAGAGGACAAAGAGCTACTCTTTTAAAGATTACATTGGTAATAATTTAGAAGAGTGGTAGTGTATTATCAGATAGAATAAACTGAAGAGTATACCTACATGATTAAGAATTTTATGATGTACAGTATTAATGTGCACTACTTAGTAGTTTAGGGTAATAAAAAAATCCAGAGTTGCAATGCCCACGGTTTTTTTTTTGTATTTAGCAATGTGGTGTATTTTCAAAATTAAATCAGTAGAGGTGTTTGCACAGCAGTGCTTTTGCCGTATGTCAGTGCAAGTAGAAATGCCGAAACATAGAGGGGTGAACCACTGTGTTCTGTGGTGCTGTGAACTGGAGCCTTTATGGGGAAAGCAGCAGCAACAGACAACTGTAGTACTTCCCACCCTCCTGTAATCCGTGAAGTTTTAGAATATTAATCGTTACCCTGCTGTTCTCTCTTGCAGTTTAGTCTACACAGAGGAATTTTACATCACCTTTAAAGAAAATCTACTCACATGCAGTAAGGTATTACTGCATAGTACTAGTTTGCTTTAGACCAGACAGAGAATCATGTAGGTTAGTGTCGGTTTAGGTAGTTAAGTTTGGAGTACTTCAGAACGCTGTTATTTAAAGATGATGAAGCTATTTAAATCCGCTGCACTAGAGCACAGAGTCAAAGATGTTGGGGAACTTGGACAATACCAAACACAAGCTTTGAAAAACCTCTTAGTACCAGACTTCTGCTTCCTACAGATTAGGCCTCCTGCTGACTATTTGTACTTTTTAAATGTATAAGAGATTTAAGCTTTAGTGTCTGCACCTCAGTTCACCTACCTTTGAAACAGCAGTGGTAATTCTGACTTAAATATTGTGATGATACATTAATAAATATGAGCAAAACTCTTTGAAGTTGAAAAATATAATGAGATTTAAGTACATTCCTTTTTGTCATGATTAACCTGTCAGATGTTTAAGTGCTGAAACACTGCTTTTGGAAAAAAAAAAGGAGAAATGCCAAGTATGATAATAAAGAAGCCAAGATCCAGATCAAATAAGGAGAACAAGCAACTGAAATAAATATGGGGGAAAATCCGAGGGACAGAGCAGATCTAAAAAGATACAGCTGAGAAAAATGAGAAGAAAAAATCTGAAACAAATGCTGTTGGAAATTGGAAGGGCGGTTAATATGCTGGTAAAAAACACCTTTGCATAAGATTCAAAGTGAGTGCGTATTAAGACTGTGTCAGAGAAGTCTGGGCAGCAGTTTAACTCCCATAGTCTCCAACAGATTCATGGTGCCTTGTAAGTTCTTGTTTCTTCTCCTCTGACTCTAAGAGGAGCCTATGGCACTGCCTCAAATATATGAGCTCAAGTACCTCCAGTGTTAGGGGATGGCCAAATGGAGATTTTCAGATAATGGTTTTGATCTTATCTTGAAACAGATTGGACAAGAAGACTGAGACTGGGCAGAGTCCCACAAGTGAAGTAAAAAGACTTCAGTCTGCTGAAGTGGGACAGGATAGACTTGCAGGAGTAGGTGGAAGGAGGAAGGACAAATTCCTGGACAGCAAGCAGAATAATCTTGCATGCAAGAACACACCCTATTCCAAATCCTGGAATGGATCAGAGATACTTAATTTTAGTATTTTACCTTACAATAATATATATCTACAGACTTAAGGTCAAAAGTATATATCGTCATTTGCACAGAAGAGGAGAATCCATCTCTGCTGGTGGTCAGCACAGTAGTCATAACAACAGCACGCTGTATGGTTGGTTGCCCACCTGGCCAGAAAAGGAAAGTAAATACACAGTAATTGCTCATTTAGTGAACCTCCTGTTCTGTTTTTTTAAAAAAAAGTTGGGCACACATAACTAAGAACTGTATCATCGTCAAGAGCATGAAAGCGAAAATCAGTCTGGTTGGCATTTCCTAAATTCTCAGTATGTGATTTCTCAACCTCTTAAAATTCTTTCAACATAGCTTTTGTGTTGTGAAGACCAGAATTTATGTCCTTTATTATTGCTTTATAGAGGAGAGTAGGAACATATTTTAAGTATTTATTATCCTTCTTTTGAGGTGACACTTCCAAAAGCTTCTAAGAAATCATAAAGTAAGAAAAAACTCTTTGAAGTGATTTTGTACCAGCTTAGGTTGACTGATTTTTCAAAGACAGCAATAGATTTCAGCAACATGAAAGGCTTGACTGGTGATGCCAAATAAAAATTATTTTTAAAAACCCACAAGCTGCTTGTTCTAAAGTTTTCATTTTGTGCCCAACAAGTTGATCTCTGTCCTTCAAGGTATTAAAATACTGTGACAAGCCAAGAACACGTAGTTCTTGTCTCTTTTTTTGTTTTTCTTAATGAGAAGCCAAGGAAACACACATGACTGAGAGGAAACCTGCAGGCTTGCAAGCAGGAAGAAGCAAACTCATTTCTTTCAGTATCACGAAATGTTTTTTACTACTACTGTGGACTAAAAAGCCTCTACAAAGAACTATAACATTGTGAAGCATTAAAAAAATGCAGAACTTTTGAAAATGGAAGTATAAGAGAAATATGTAAAAATTTTTTTTTTTAAATGGGACGATAGAAAAAATGAAATGATACTTAAAAATGTGGGGGAAATAAGCTTTTGCGAACAGGATAAAGAAAGTGAAGGGGAACTGAAAATAAGCACGAGATTAAATGGGAATGACAGAAATTAGTGATTCAGAAGTAGTGAAGGTACTGTTTCATATTCATTTAGAAAGGAATTTCCATAAAGGTTGGACAACTTAGAAGTAACAAAAGGTTTATAAAAATAGCTGTTCCTAAAAAGCGGTAAAGGAAACATTTAAAAAATGTGCAGAGTTTTAAGTCCATCAGCCAGCCCAGCTGCTATGCATCCTAGGGGATAAAAGGTATTTGCTGTGAAACTTCCTGTAGTGCTGTCAATGAAACTTGAAAAGAGGGACAAATACTGGAAGACCGAAAAAAAATCGAATATAACCTTTTTTTTTCAATGAAAGCATAAAATGCCCTTTGTAACTGCAATCCATGCTTGACCACTATGTATCTTATTCTACAAATGCTGTATAGCAAGAGGATGCTGTGTTTCAGAGACAAGGATTAAATTGCTTTTGCTTAGAATTTTGAGTTAGTTCATGGAGGTGTTATGCTGACAATGAAGAGATGCTTTGTAAAAATAAACTTTTGAATGAAGACTGCAGTTCACAGAGAGACCTTTCAAGGTAGTGAGTAGAGCAGGAACCCTGCACAGACAGCCATGCTTGTAACACCTGATGATTTCTGGCATGGATACACTACTGGCTAGATTCTAGATGGTTAATCACATGTTCTCATAAAAATCTTTATTTGTGTGTGTGTTTTGCAATACATCTCTTCTGTAATACAAGGAAATGCGCCTCTGTTTCAGTTTCGTAATGCAGAAGACTTGCACATTGGGACTTTGCTTCTTGCAGATGATTGTCCCAGGGTACAGTTTGCACAGGACCTTCTGGGAGTGCAAAGGTGGCACACATGCAGCGGGGTCTAGCAGAGCTGCAGCATTAAGGGTGAGCAAATTGCTCTTGAATCACAAGACAGACCACTAGTTTTAATGAAAATTGCAATCTGGATTTGTTTTAAACCAATCTATAGGTATCTGCAGAATGTCTGGGAATGGGATGTGTAGGAGATTGGACTACAAAGAATTTTTGTCATTTTAATCTCAATAAATTTAGAATAGTCCTTTAGTACCTCTTGAGGCAGTTCTTGCTATTTTCTTCCTTTTTTTTCAAAGAATTAGTTTAAATACTTTATCTATATGCCACTCAGTGAGGAAGAAAACTATATTCTCCTTTTCCAGTTAGTCACTGAGGCAAGGAAGCCTTAATGTTTTTGCAGGGTTTCTCAGAGAATCCCAGCCAGTCTGTTCTGCCCAGACTGAAAAATAAGACAGAGGCTCCTGTTAGAGGCAAACCATATAGGAAAAGGATCCTGGTGTGAAAAAGCTGAGTGTCACTGAGCTGCTGGCAGTCTTCTCTGGAAAGTTTTTTTCCTTGTCTGCTCTTTATAATTTATATTTAAAGTTGTGTTTGTTGTTGTTTTCTTTTACCATTACTGGCAGTCTATAACTTCTACATCTCTTGTCTTCAGTGTACTTCCCTACACAAGAGAGTTATAAATACATCTAAATTTATTTGGTCGACTTCTGTGTTTATACAGTTCCCACTGAAGTGAGGTCACTGATCTAGAGAACTGACTCTCCAACTGGTTCTCAAACCCTTGTTGCATCTCGCTGTCATTCTTGGCACGTGAAGCATGACCTCTTGTCCCACAGTGGCCAGGCATATTACCAAGAGGTTTTATCATAGTCACTTACTCCACATTTAATTAGTAATATTTTTTTTCACAGCAGTGCACCTACATGGCAGTTTTATTTTTCATTTCCATTAATAACTCTATGGTGTACAGATAAAAGTGAGAAATCAAAGGTCCCTGTAAATGCTTACATTTCTGGAAAACTGTAACATGGAAAAAAAAACCCCTGAAAATTATGGTCGGATTTTATGGACTCCTATTCCCCAACTGAATTTAAAAAATCGTGGGAACCAGCTTCAGTCGCTATGAAGTATCATGTGCTGAAACCTCATCACATCGACACATCACCAGCTAAGTATAGAGTAAACTTCTGGATGCAATCAAGTGACCCATGGCCTTGGCAAAGCTATAACTTGAAGTCTCATGGGGAAATAATTTCTGGCTCTTAATTTAAGACAAAGCCAAAGGAATTGAGCCCTTCAAGTCCTACAGTTAAAACCCAGAAATCCCATTTTGATTTGAATAGAGAGCTTCTCAGTTGCTAGCAGGTATGCGTGTAAGAGTTAGTGAGGCACAGATTTCCTGCTATTTTGCCCTTAATGTGGAAAAATCAATCACCCTCTTTAAATGGCAGACTTCAGATAAAACATGCAGTGCTCAGTCATTATGAAAAGGCTCTCTTTTTCCAAGTCTTTGATAAGAAGAGGAAGTTAAACAGAATTTTAACCTTTTTTGTGGGTACTTTTGAAGTGACTGAGGACCTGATTTTCATTTGCACCAAGGCTTCTGCATTAAGCTTAAAGAACCTTAAACGGGCATAAGCTGTAATTAGGACCAAGTCCCCTGTCTCTCCTAGCTTAAGGTATGTAACGACTTTGAATCTTCAATGTCTATAGATGCAGCTCCAGGGAGAACCTCTGATGTCCAGAGATTCAGCTCTAGAGGATAGTGACAGCCTGGCAACAGCCCAGAAATATGATTAAACAAAACTCTGTCCTCTGAAACCCCCAGAAAATGAGTACATTTAAAAGCATTAAAAATTTATTATTATTCTTTATTCAGGGTTCATATCACACGTAAATATGAAACCAGCTGGTAGAGTTTTCAGTTAGTGGTGAAGAAGCCTAATAATTTTCATAGTTTATTATCTGGGTATTTTACACAGTTGATACATTTACTGTTATTTTATTTTTCGTATGTATTATTTGTACATATTAAAAAGTGTTAGTGAATAAGGTCCATAAAGAAAAAGCTATAACTGCTTTAATTAGTAAACCCAGTTTACATGTTCTCCTTATGAATACAACGAGTGCATAATTTCAGAAGGTGTGTGTGGGAAAATGATCTAATGCTCATATAGTGCCATGTGATCCTCAAATAGAAAAGTTATACAAAGGCAAAACCTGACTTTAGCTTTAAAATCATAAACAGTATGTTCTTAAAAGGGTAGCATAAGGCAAGAAAAGAAGTTGTTCCAGTAGTCTTAAAATTCCTGCACCTTGATTCCCTATACATTTGTCCACCTCCATCACTTTCAGGACCGTCCCGATGTTCCCAGTCTTGCAAGGGACACCAGCACTTTGGCTAGCAATGCTTTGAGCTTGCTAGGTCATCAGCCAGCTGCTGCCACCTAAAATACGGCACAATTTGTGTCCAACTAATCCCCCCAAATGGCACAATTTTATCTTGCTGTTCTCCCCTACCTGCTTATTGCTGTAAAACCAGTAAGAATGTCATTTTCTTTGAGACTCCTCTTTCAGATGCAGGCAAAGTTTCTCAGTGGATTCCTCTTTTACTACCAGGGCACTGGCAGGCAGGAAAAGAAGAAACAAACCACACCACCAGATGAAAAGCAGTGTTGCAAATACCTCATTTCCGTAAGCAGCCAGGTTAAGAAAAGAAACTTATAAGCCCTGTGACCATCCGGCTCTTGGGTGTGAGCAGTCCAGCAGCGAGAGGAAGGAAAAGACCAATAATATGGAGCTGTGATTCTGCAGTGCAAATCCTGTGCCAAGACATCTGTGTCCTGAACAGAAAGAAATGGAACCATTTTGGTAATTTGTCTCCTGGGTTAAGGGTAAAATATGTCACAAGAAGGATGCAGGATATCCTAGCAAGTTCTTACCGATTATAGTCCACACAGTAATGCTAACACAAGTGAAGGTAGATTTAGCATACTCATTGTATTACTTAGCAGATGTAAGAGAGAAGAAAGGAGATGCCTGATGTCAGGAACCTCGTGATGTCTGGTACAGAGGACAGCAAAGGAGTCTCCCACAGCTTCTTCCCCCCACACTGGGTTCCAGAGCAGGCAGACGTACCCGTATAAAAAGTGAGGAAGGCACTTTGGTTTGGCACAAGAAATCTAGCTAGAATTTTCCAGCTTGTGAAATAAAACTAAAGGAAACTATTAGTCTAATAATGGCAAGTATAAAACATAAAAAAATAATATCTATACCTTATTGTTATATTTAATAAAAAATGTCATCTTGATATATGAAATAAAGGTTTAAAAAAAAAAAAGGTATTTCTAGGGCCACAAATTGTGGAAGGTGGGAGAGTATTCCAGATAAGTACTGAAATACGCTTTTCTTGTAGTACTCTTCCCTGCATATCTGTGAGGAGGTAGGATATTGGAATAGATAAATCTTTGGTCAGGAAAGCCTTTTATCAGTCGATTTGTTCATACTTCAGTTGCTGATGTTTAAAGTTGGATGTTTCATGCCATAGTCAAAGGAATTATTCAGTAAAGCTCTCTGTGATGGCAATGATAACATATATCCTGCTGTTCATCTTCTTCATAAAAAGCAACAACTATATTTTAATTCATGAGCATGCATTTTATATAATTTAAGTTACATGAAACGTAGAGTTAGAGCACCATATCTAGAGATGAAATATAATGGGTTTATAGTTACAAATCTGAAAGACAGGCTGAGCGTGAAGGAGTCATCATTTGATTTACTCTTGGAAGGAGAAAGTATATGTTTTTCTATCATCAGGTTTTTCCCAAATGTCACACAAAAAGGTTTTTTAAAGCATCACTAATTAGTTGATATTGACACTGAGTACCTTAAGCCTTTTAGACATGATTGTAGTCCTGTATAGGTGAAATTGGTGGATCTGAGAAAAAAACCAAAGGTTCTGATGTGTATGTATGTCTGTTTAATATTTTTATGATTTATATCCTTTAGACATGAAAACGTAGTCAGAATTATGTTGAAATTAAAAAAACAAATCCTGGAAACAGGAGGCAAAAGCTGAAATTTAGTAACTGTCACTAATGATTCCAGATTGGATGCTTTCATGCATAGCCTACTAAGCCAAATGAAGGTGCATAATAAAAAATGTCTTTGAATCGAGAACGTTAATTTTTCAGGAGATGTTGAGTTGGTAGTTGTCTTTTTTATATATATTTAGCTAGGAACACATACCAAAGCATGTTCTAAGTTATATGTAAATAACTACACCTTTCCCCCATGCTGAGAGATCATGTCTCTGAATTTGCACTGGTAAAATTTAGGGTGACAGAATATACACAGTATAAAAGCAGAATATGGAAGAAGGACTGTTTTGATTTTTAAAATAAAAACTTTTCTGTCTACAGAAGAGAGAAAGAAACAAATTTTTTTAGGGGCACTCCTAATTGGAACAGGCTGAATAATAAAATGTACAGAATTAGAAGTCCATTTTACAAAGCGATAGAGAGAAAAGATGCAAAGAGTGGGGACGTGCCTTGGGGGACATCAGTGGGAAAGTCCTGGATATGTCTACTTGGGGTTATTCCAATGGATTAGTTTAGTCATCCACTGAAATTACAGTAATTACAGTAATTAAAGAGATTAAACAGAAGTGCACACATACCACCTTTTTTTCCCCAGTCAATGTGCTGTTCTTATTAATCATACAGTCTCTACAGCTCTATGTCTATATATTAATAAATCCTCCAGTATTCCATGGGGCTATTCCATAGTTCTTTTTCTAATGGTGAATTCTAGGATGCCTACCAGAAACTACAGAAATTTGGAAACTGGACTTAGAGGTAACAACTCCCATGATTCCTGTGCTGCCATCTGCTGATTTTGCCAGCACCACCTTTGACCTGCTGACAGGCAGTGTAGGGGATGCTGAGAGCGTGTCCATTAGAGTGTGCACACATTGGCAGGTGGGCAGCAGACTGGTTTGGCAGTATAATTTCATCAGGTTTCTGAGGACATGGGAGTATTCTTAACAGAGAAGAAGAAAGACGAGGACCGAAAAGCTGTTTTTCTGAAATCATTGCACATGATATGAGACATGCATGTAGACTGAGCCAGCTAGCAGAGCTCCTGGGATAGATGGTGAAGCAAAACTCAGATGTCTGGGCCTCCTAGAAGATTGTCAGGAAGGTAAATGAACTCCCTAGAAATCTGTGTCGTAGAAGTCACCTAAGTGTTGCAGCACCAGAGCAGCAGTATGAAAGTTGTCCCCAGTGCAGAAGAAATAGGTTGCCCTTGCTCTTTGGAGTGCTGGCTGCCTCTTAGTAGTTAACCAGGTTGGGGCTGGCAGATCAGCTTCTGGGCTTGTTGCCATGGAAGATTGAGATGTTTCTTTGAGCAGTGCTGCTCTACCAGGTGTATACACAGGAGGAACTGGCATCTCTTCAGAAAGCAGAGGAGAGAGATTTGTGTCCACTGATTTTTGGGAGCAACTTTTCTGCTTCATTTGCTCTGACAGTGCCTTCGCAATGTTTGGGTTAGTGACTCGTAGATAGAACTAAATGTAGCACATGGGAAGGGCAGGACTGACCTCTGCAGTAGTCCATGCACATGCATAGCAGGGCATTAACGGTTACTGCATAGCATCTATGCCTAAATTTACCTCAGACAGCAGTAGAATTTGAAAAAAACAACGGTTCCCATGTAGCTGCCACAAATACTACTTAAAAAGATTAAAATGCTGCCACCCAGTTCAAGGGCTGAAAAAGGAGCAGGAAACTTTCTTGCTGGTAATCTCAGTGGGAAAAGTAACATAAGGAAAGGCGGAAAGTACCTTGGTGTGGCTTTTGGAAACAAAGCATAAGGATGGCATGTAAAGATACAGGCTGGCAGAGGCAGTGGCAACAAAAGCTGCCCCTTTGTAGGCTGGACACTTCAGAGAAGTTCACTGTAATCTTCCTTTCTCCCTTCATCTACTCTTGTTTTAAAGTCCTAATTCAGCTGTAAAAACCTTTAGTTCCACTTCCTCCACTTAAATTAATGAAAAAAGAATCTTTAGACAAATTCTGATCCCAATCCCACATATGTAAAACAAGATTAACTTGGTTGACTTTAACGGCATCAGTTGGGGCATACTTTACTGAAAGCCATCAACAATTAGATCACTTGGCTTAAGACAAATGCATAAATAACAAAGGTATTTCCGGTACTTTCTCTGTAAGCTGGTTTCATTTGGCTGTCTCTGGAGTTAATCTTAGCCCTGAGTTCAAAAAGACCTGAGTTTCATCCAGAGGTGTTCCATCAGCATAAATCTGGCCTAAATGATACCAGAATAAGCTCTACCGGCTGAGTGAACCGTGCAAGCACCTTTCAGCTGCAAGTTTGGGGCTTTCAGTGCACCTGTCCAGTATTCTGCAGAGGCTGAAAGAGAACACATTTCACCAGCAATGGGAAAATAAGAGAAAAATATTTGCAGTTCCAAAATAACTACATGGAAAAGCATTGCTTAGAAATAACTCCACACACATCCTTTCATAAGTATCCTTTGTCTGTGAGCGGGGCTAACTTGTAGTGAAGTCTTTGATGTGGGATTTTATTTTCAGACCACTGCTGACACAGATTTTTTTCAAAGCTACAACTGTACTATTTACTGCATGCCACAGCTGTTTTTAGAAAGAATTGCCACAAAACATAATTTAAAAAGAACTTTCATGTAAGACCCACAAACTTCTAAGTATCCTCAGCAAATAGTATGTATTTCTATCAAAAAGCTCTATTTCATTTTTCTCAAATAGCAATATTATTATATAATTCTTTACCTCAGTAGACATCAATGTTCCAATCTTTTCCTGTATGTTAATGGGAAGGGAACAAGAGGTTGCTTTGATTCTACACTATCTTGTCTTTATCTTTTATACTCATCATGCAAAATAGATGCAGGCTACTGTCGGGTACTTGAGCAGCTTCCTGTGCACAGTTTTAAACTGGTTTGCCCAGACAGCTGCATATGAAACAATGTGTGGGAGAATCAGCGCCCAAAACTCAACTGAAGACATACCTGGACGCAGGGCCATACCCCCACATGACATAAAGCAACATCATTCTATTCTTAATGGAGTCTGTTTGCTGTAGATAACGATGTGGCCATAAGGGTCCTCAAATTGCTAAAGCTGAGAAATTTCATATGGAAACTAGAATGGGAAAAATAACCTAATATCCAACTTCTTGTTTGATTATACTGAAAATTAATTGTCTCGCTTCATTAAATGGGAATCTAAAAGGTTAAAACCAGCTGATTTTAAAAAAAATTGCTATGTCCTTTGTTTCCTACTCACAAGCATCCCTCTGTCCTGAATCCTGGGCTAGAAATCTGTCTTTCCACAGAAAGTTTTGCATAAGACATTCTTACCCCATCTGGTAGCAGATCTGCCTTGGTCTCTGCACATGAACAAAATACGCTCTTGTTAGTCTTTGTTATGACCATAAAGAAAAAAAGAAGTTAGGCATTTAAACACACAACATCCATTTTAACCTTCATCTAACTGTAATCTCTGCTTATTCAATACCCTCAGATGTGTGCATGCAGCTTCTAATGGGTGAATTTATGCCAGTGCCATATTGAGCAGCACTGCATTTCCCTGCTGAATTGCTATGCCAGCTTGCAGCAGTTGAAAGGTCAGACTTTGAGGTCTAGCATTCTCACTGTCTGTCTGTCTGGGATGCCCAGAACTACAGTTTTTCTATGTGCTTTTCATGGTGAAGTATGGGCAGGCCACTGATTGCAAGAAAGTCCCATAATTTTGTTCTTTAACACTGTTGTATCCGAACAAGTGACAAAGCAGAGAGGACTGGAACTAAGTCAGATATCTCTGCCTTTAGTTAATCAAAACTGTAGTGCAGATAGGCCTTGCAAAGGCTGGAAGTAACTCCAGCATCTTGTCTTCTTTTGTTTCATTTTTTGCAGATGTGCGTGCCAACTTTTCTTTCTTTTGAGATAAATGCAAGCAAATATATGTGCATATTATCTGCAATGTTATTTTATATAACTCAGTATTTACCTGTTATTTATATACTATATATAAGCACACAGAGAATTTTCTAGCAGAAAATTTAAGATGACATCTGAAAAGCTACTTCTAGGAGAAATACATATTTTCAAAGATGTGAAAGCACTATCTGTAAGGGAGCAAACCTCTAAGCAATGTATGTCATTTTCTCACAGACTGCTTTCATTTCGTGCTCCCTCTTTTGCCTTTATTGATGCTACTTCACCATAAAAAACAGTGCTCTAGGGTAGACCTCAGAGCCCCAGTTCCTACCAACCTCTTGCTCCCTTATTCTCAGTAGCAGAAGCTACTGCAGGGTTACTTTGCAATCAAGAAAAGAAGTTTGTACAATGCCCCAACTCTGCAGCTTTCAACTGTTCCTCATTTTTCCAGATTAGTGCCTTAATTAAGTCCAAATGTTTTTCATTTTCTCCCTTATGGTCCCTTCTGTGAAACCTGATGCTGGCAATGGACACTGTCCTCTTGTGACCTTTTCTCTTCCTGTTCTGCTGCTGGCTGGCTTTTAAATTGTGAGCAATTGTAGGACAGTGATGGTTGCACACTTTTTCGTCTCTTCACACACCCAGGGGGCTGTTCACTCTGTTGCTGAAGTCAGAACCAGTCAGGAATCCCCCTTGCTTTTCCCCTTCTCTACGAGGCAGAAGTGAGTAAGAAGAAAACAGATTTCTAGCTGGTGGATAAAGCAGTTCATGCCATCCGCTTGAGTCACTCTCAGTATAAACTCTTAATACAGTGCAACAGTAATTTATCCCATTGCATAAAATGTATAAACGAGGGTTTTTAAGTCCAGCCATTGATTTCAAGATGATTGTGTTTAGGGAGCTATCTTGCAAGTTCAGCCGGCAATTTCACAGGCATTATTTTAGCAAATCACATGGGTGCCTGTGAGGGCAGGAAGAGAGCTCAAAATGTTCAACACAGAGGAAAGAGTTCAGTAGAATAGAAAAGCAGAAATTTTAACTGGCTCATTTCAAAGTTTACCTGTAACAATGAAGTGCAAATTTTGCCAATACAGTATGTCAACAGAGCTGAACTGAAGATAACAGGAAAATTAAATTAGCTAAGAATCTGGCCCAAGTGATTAAGGAAAGAGAAACTAAAGAAAACAAAAAAGGGCTTCGTCCTCTTCTTGTGGTGTGAGTAGCCCCAGTTACTGGAAGTACACTGATGTAAAATTGATTTATGTAGCAGAAAAATCAAATCATATGTCAATTGGAATTGCATGACTGATGGTAAACATAAAAATTAAGCATGAAAACCATGGTCAGAGACAAAACCATTGCAATAGGGAAAAGACGGCAGTAGTACCCTCAAGAGCATTTATCTGCAGGAAATAAAAGAGAGAACTTCTAACACTTATATTTTATCTTAGTACAGAACAACAGCATGCCTTGCTTCTCAAATAAAACTTTATATCACTAAGATGAGGTGTAATAGGATTTGTAGAAATCATGCAGATGTGTCCACAGAAACTGCAAGTACCAGAAGATAAATGATGTACAGAAATGGTAATTGTTTTTTCCATGCAAGGTTTGTTCATTGTTCCCTCAGGGTGTGCAAGCTGTATGTGCTACATGAAATGAGTACCCCTTCTTTTTTGACACCTTTAAAATTATTAGAATTAAGCCTATACTTTGCTAAGTGAAATGTTTCAGTTTAATCAAACTGTGCTGTCATGACCATACTTACATTAAGAGTTTAAGAGCCCTACTTTTCTCTCAGCTAATCCCTCACATATGAGGTTTTCATGGTTAAATTGCCTCTTGTGTAAGTAATCAAGTACATATGAACTCTGCTGCTAGGGAAATTGAGCACAAGTCACAATCTCTAAGAACGAATTGCTAAGAACAGTGGAGTTAAGGAAAGGAGGAGATCTGGCTTCAGTCATCAGGTCCTCCTGATTCTCTCTCTTACCTTGTAACTTACTCCAGTGAAAATCTTAAAGATGGACAGTATCTGCTTCTGTACCAAGAAAATGCATTCAATGTGTGCTCCTGCTGCCACTCTTTCACTCTTCTAGTCATTCTCATCATTATATTCTGAAAAGCGAACACCCATCATCTTATAATAATGCTGGTCCATGGAATAAGATGTAAGACCTGAAGGACAACATTGCTGTATAAGCTTCCAAGTGTCTGGAAAGAGTGCCCAGCAGCAATGAAAAGGGCAATAATGGAACTTCCAATTCAGAAGACTTTTTTGTAAGATCACTGGAAAATTTGATCAAAAATCAGGGAACGCAAGTGGAAGAGTTCCAATTTTTAAGGAGGATGGAGGTATACTAGCCAAAGCAGGACCACTATGAATTTTAACACTAAAAATTCACAGAAAGGAGGTGGTAAAGAAGCAAGATTTAGGCCTTTGTGTAATGAACACACACATAAAGGGACCACATTGCAAAGCTGATTAATAAATGAAGCACGGGTCCATAAAAATTGAATAAATGCCTAGGAAGATAGTCAAGAGATCATGTAGCCCACTGCTTTATCCACTAGTAGGAACTATTTCTAGATGACTTCTGACTGCTTCCTGTCTTTCCTAAAAACCTCCATTGATGTAAATTCTGTGATGTCCCTACTCACAAACAATATAAACTAGCTTTCTACTACTTTACCACTGAAAGTTTTACTTAATGCTGAAATTAAAATTTTTACTATAATCTGATGCTATGGTTTTGAAAAAAAAACCTCTCATTTTTCATGGGACTTTTTAACTATTTGAGAATAGTTACCATGTTCCATCATAGCTCCTTTCCCCTGTATTTTCTCGCTGTATTGTTTATGCTGTGCAAATGTTTCATTTCGCTTCCTTTGACCATATTTTGCAAATAGCTTAACCAGTTCTTTTTACAGTGTCTATGGTTTCTCTCATGGGGAATAATATATGCTTAGAAACATTTTTTTTGAGGAATTTACAGCTGTCTTTGATGCCTGTGTTCACTTAGCTACCTGCTATCTATTAGTTTATTGAAGCCTCCACACTTCTAGTCCATCATCTTTTTTTGCTCTTCTTCCTCGCCTTTCCAAGAATCGTATACCCTGTGACTCCAAGGTTACTCTTACATATGTAATCTTTCACCTTCACATTCTCACATCATTCTTTACTGCTTAGCTTCAAATCTGGAAAATCCTACACTTTTTAAAACAAGAATTGCCAGTAATTCCAGGAACTCACTGGACATTGGTGCTCTGTTGCATTCTTTCACCAAGGAATACCTGGATTGTTAAAATCCATCATTAATGGTATATCCTGTCCTTCAGCTGATTCTCCTTTTTGGACACAAAAAGCCTCAAGTCTCCTTTGTTTAATGTTTTGCAATCCCTGCAATCAAAGCCTTCATATTCTTTTCCCCTTTTACCGTCTCAGAGATAGTAAATTCCTCCACATTCTGAATCTCCCAGCACACCTGTGTACCCTTGAATGCAGGGCAGTATATCTAATCTTTCCTGTCCTTCCAAGCAAGCTAATGCTTCGTTTATTAATAATCCAGTCATGCCACCACCTCAGCACGATTTGTGAGTATACTGGTGAAGACAGTACCCATTAATGAGTTAAAGAAGTCTTAGTGCCTTTAAGAAGATGCATTTGTTGGGAAGCCCAAGGACTTAAAAAGCTGAAAAAGAATTAGGGGAAGTCTTCTGAGGAAAAAAGAAACCCGCAGAAGAACAGGACAGAGCAGGGAGAGTGCAGCATAACAACAGTTCATACCACTCACCTTGAGGCAGGAGCTAAAATGAGACTGGATAAGTGCTCTGAGAGATCTGAGGAAACCATGAGTGGCTGTGCTTATTGGACACCACGGCAGGGAACAACAGAAGCATTCACTTATATAGAGAGAACCCGAAAAAAAATGAAGTAAGTATGTCAAGAAAGGAATATTTTCCACTACCTCCAAGGAGGGAAATCTTTGGAGACATGGCTTGTGCCAAATATTTTCCTATGCTTGGTGCATCAGCAGGATTCTGGCAGGTGTCCTTAGGAAAACAGAGCACATGTTTGTGCACATTCTGCACCTCCTCTGGGAGACACTGTTTCTGCAGATGGCTGTTTGGGTTGTGTTTGGCACCCACAGTATTTCACAGGAAAACACGGGAAAAAAACAATGGTGGTGGTATTAAAGGGTATTAAAGTATTAGGTGATATTCTTACTTGGGAAGGCAGTAGAAAAGCATGACCAGAAACTCTGAGTAGCCAGAGGTTCACCAAAATATCAACAGTAAATACTGTTAAGCAGAAATAACACATCTGGGAGAAAAATTAGGATGTGAGTAGGCCACTATAAAGCCATTTCCGACCCATTTGCTTGAATAGGCAAGAATGCTGAAGACTGCATTCCCCAGCTGTCCCTGCCAGGCTGGGAAGTGCTGACTGCTGAAGTTTTCCAGCTCCAAAGCAGCAGGGTGCTCCTGGACAGAGGTGTCCTGTGGCTGTGGCCAAAGTGCCTTGTGACAGGCAGCTCATGGTGGCTCATCAGGACTTGTGGCAGCTTGGTTAGCAGATGGATATTTTTAGGCAGTGGCTTTGGCTGGAGTATAGTTCTGCTCTGGCGCATGTGAAGCCACAGAGCGGTAACTGAGATACAGTGGGTCCAAACAGAAATGGTGCCACTGCACTCATGTAGAGAAGGAGGCTTCCGCCTGAAATTGGGGGTGAAAAGTAACCATGTTCTGTAACTAGCAGAGGCTGTTGGGCTGACCATAAGCTGTTGTCCGTAAGGACCAAGTAAACTTCCTATAAGGATTTGAAACTCATTTTTGCAGCTACATTTTTACCTTTGATTTAAAATCAAATGCAAATCTGGAAAAAATTTACAGCAAATATATTTTCTATACCACAGTCTATACAAACAGTCAGAGTTCAAAAACTGGAATTAAATTTTCCCTAGGTCAGTCTGATAAAACAAAACAGCGTATCCTTGGACAAAATGATTGTAAGGAGCTCAACTGCATATTAGGCAAAGTACCACTACACTTTTTTTATACTTTTCTCTGAATAATCACAACTGATCTTTGTTGGTGACAAGGTACTTGGCTAGTGCCTCTAGTCTGGCAGTTATTTGTTCCTCTGAACTACTGGTGAGAACAGAAAGTAGTGAAATCCATGAGCAGTGGCCCATGTACAGCTTATTTTCCCACCCTGCTAAGATGGAGTTCTTGTTGTTTGGAAGTATTCTGTTTAAAGGCACTGAGCAGTGATTCCAAAGGCACCATAAAAAATGTGCTTAAAAGGATACATGAAAGTCAACCAAGGGACTGAAAAATCTAAGAGAAGGGCCAGGGATGTTTTATATTGGCCTTAAATAAACAGTGCCATTGTGGGAAGTTAAATATGGTAGCATCTGCCAAAAATACTGCTCAAGCAAAAGAGCCTATGTTGGTAGCAAAAGAAATATCTCCCCCTCTCTCCTCTCCTGGCATGAAGCAGGCGTAGGTTTGTTTATGTTGGCTATATAAACTTCATTGCTCCAAGAGGATTATTCTCAATTCCTGAAATAGACTCATTTGAAGATATTAGAATAAAAAAATGATGATTTCATGTAGTAACTCTGTTACACTGCAGCTGAGTTTTCTCCATTATCAGACATTGTTCTTGAGCTGACATAGAGATTTGGAGGGGTGACCAACACAGAACTAGGACCCAATCAAGTCATATTTTTCAAAAGAGTCTCATATAGGCAGAGACCCCAGGAGAGTATGCAATTTGAGTCCCAGAACATAGTATAAGCAAAACAAAAAGGTTTACAACCAACCTGAGAATATGAGACCTGGGGAGCACAATTTGTCCCCTAGCTGGGTAAACACAGTAGCTGCATTTTACAGCTCCAAATTCAAGAGGTCATTCCTGCCTGAAACAGTACCAGTGTGTGCTTAATATCTAATGAATACCACTGTAATCTGAGCCTCAGCCAGTCCAATAGGCAGGTCACAGAAGAAAAATATCTTCAAAACACACAGAGATTTGCATGCAGAAGGACGACATACACGCGTCTAGAGAACTGCAAAGGGCAGAAGAGGTACAAAGACTTTGCCTAATGCAACTGCAGCTGAACAGTGACTGGGAATCTGCTTCTTACCTAAAGCGGAATTGCACAAACCACAGTTTCTCCTCCCTGGGAACGCAGAGAGCAGTGGAGCTCACCTCCTGCCTGCAGGCGACTTAGCCATTTTCTGCAAGGAGAACATTACATTTAATCCAGCAGGGAGGTCCCCATTCAGGTCTCTTCCAAATGCTGCCTTTCAGCTTAATGTTTAATGATTCAAGCTGCCCTCATGCCTTTATGAATATAATACGAAAGGGCTGGAAAAAGAACTGTTTGCCTCTAAGATTCATTGCCATCAGATAAAACTGTGATATTTATGTGGTGTATTATACTAAGGAAAATTACTCTACTGGGGCATAGCTCAGTGCTGGCAGAAACCATGAAAGAGACACTAAATTTCTGGAACTGCTGTGAAAGACTGAAGAAATCTGTTATTTCAGTATCATGATAATCATGTGCATTGAAATTCTATTCCATAAAAAACTATATACTAACATTCAATCAGTAAGACCTTTTGTTTTGCGGGGTTTTTTCCCTCAGAGATTTCATTCAGGTCATGCCTCAGAAATGAACAATGAAAACATAAAATTTAAACTTTTACATTAAGTTGCTCAAGAGCTGAGAAGACTGAGTGCATGTGGAGAAAAATGCGAAGGATCTTCTATTCTCCACTTAATCATGCTGGTTACATTTTTCTATTGTTCTGCCTTGAAGATACACAGAAAGCAAACAGTGTTTATAGCATAAAAAAACATTCAGTTGCCATCCTTTATGCATTCAAATGGAAGATGTGAGAATGCCACAGGCTGAGATTTTTATTCATGTAAATATGTATTTTCATGTTTCAAGTGTTTGTCAGGCCAGAAGAGTGTAACAAATTGAATTTGACAGTTAATTTCTAATCACCTCCTTTATCATCCATTGCAGTGCGGTAATAAATCCTGCTTCACCTCTCCCTCGGACTCTTTTTATTCTAATCACTGCGTTTCCATGGCTGTTGTTTTCATACCTCAACCTCCTTTTCTAGGCTCTAACATGTTCTTCAGGATCCATTATCAGAGTTCCACTGTCTTGCAAAGCCCACAAACATCTAACATTTGGAAATACTACATTAACAAAAGAAAAGGAGTCTGTAATTGGATTTTTCTCAATGTATTTAGTACATTTAGTGACGTATATCCTTTTACCATGTCATCTTCTGGCTTGATTCACAAAAGAAAATGGTTAGCAACTAATAAAATAAGTTGATGAAACATTTTCAGGATCACTGTGTCCAGTAACAGCCCCCTGGGCCAAAAATGACTTAGCAACAAGGGCAACAAAGTTGTAAAGAGAGGGAATGGAAATTCTATTTTGCATAAGGAGGCCAGAAGAGCTTGACATATTTAGTGTAGCAAAACAAAAGCTGATACAGAATGTCATTGCTTTCTATAAATACACCAGGAGGTTAAACATCAAGGAAGGAAAAGATCTTTTGAAGATAAAGTACAGTGTTGGCACAAGAACAAATGGGCATAAACTGCCCCTGAATGTATTTTAACTGGAAGCTGAAAGACATTATGTAGCCAGTTGAGCAATCAATGCTGGAGGGGGCAGACTTCCAATGCAAGTATGGGGGCACAAGAGGGGTTGTAAGATGGACTGCGAACAGCTGAGGAAAGGCATTGTGTGATGTGGCCTGGGGCTAGCGGGGGACTGGGCTCCAAGACACAGGGGGTCCCTTCCAGCCCTCTGTTCCTTTGTTTTAGTTTTTCTCAAAGGTATTTGGAGATTCTGCATGGTGATGTCTCACAGCTGGTAAAGGATATGGCTCAGAGAAGAAAAAGAAATAAGCAACATGTTTTAGCTCGCCAGATGTATGTTATTACTTTATTCCCAATTCACAGGAAATGAACAATCATTTAGTACTGACAGGTACATACTGGAACTTACTATCTTTCTTTTAAACCTTAAAATAATGTACTACAGAACTTTAGCATTAACCTTAAAGTAGACTTCACATTTTTGCCAAGGTTACTGTGATATCTTGTGAAACCTATGGGGGAAAACAGAAGAAGAAGGAGGCAGCAGGCAGAAATGATATAAATTGCTGCCAGAATGGCTGAAATGCTAGTGAGGTTAAAAAAAAACCCTATCATCCAAAGCTCTTCTGCTCTCAGAGATACCTCAAGGAAAGGTCTCTTGGGAGCTGCAGAAGGTTAGGTAGGTCTGATTTTCGTTGGGGTGTAACCCAAATTACCTTCTTAATAGACAATTAGACAAGACAAAAGTAATGGTAAAAGCAGCAAGTGTCTCACTGAATCAAAGGACTACAGTTTGTTAACTGCATTAAGTGGAGTGGGTTACAGCTATATAAGGGTAGGTCATTCCAGGTCTAAGACAAGGTCAGTGTTGTTTACCAGGATGATTCAGTTTGGCTTTTTACATAACTTTTTAGTGTTTGCCTCTGAAGAGGTGAAGGTTAGGTATGATAGCAACTAAAGAAAAACTCAGGCCAATACTTTCTAATGTTGCTAGAGAGTTCAGCATGCCTTTCCTTAAAAACAGATAAGGCTGGGCACTCAAAGGCAGGCAAGTATCCAGCTCTGTCAGCAGCCAGTTTGTCTAAAGGAGAAATCTGAATGGCATCTAAAAGCCAGAAGGCTTCTGCTCAGAGTGTTACCATTCCCACTTGCTCCTTTTCCACTGGGCAAGTCAGTGCCAGAAGTGACATTGGAAAGTCTTGGTTTTCCCAGCCACACGTTGAACTGGCAAGTCAGGAAGATTTCTAAATAACAAAAGAAACAGAACCATTCAGGTTGAAAGAGTGCTCTGGATATCACCTTGCCCAACCTGTTCTTCAAAGCGTGGTTAACCTGCCCAGCTGAAGTTTGAGTCTCTCTAAGAACAGCTATCACAATCTCTCTGGGCAACCTGGCCATTGTTCAACTATTCTCACTGGGATTTTTTTCTCCCACATGTCCAATTGGAATTTGCCATTCTTACATTTGTCTCGCCTGTTATCTTTCTGCTATGCACCTTCAGGAAGAGTCAGTCCCATCTTCTCTACAACCATTCCCTAGGTAACTGAAAACAACAGCAAGATTTCTCCTGATCCATTTCATCCCCAGGCTCAGCAAAGCCAGTTCTCTCAACCTCACTTCATTGCCTCTTGCTTCAGCCCCTTGAGCATCTTGCTGGCCTTCTTCTGGACTCTACCACGTATCAGTGTTTCTCTTGTAGCAGGGTATCCCATGCTGGACGGATTACTTCATACAAGGTCTCATGATTGTCAAGGGGAGGAGAATAGTCCCTTCCTCTGACCTGTCGGCTTTACCCTTCCTGTTACATCCCAGTATGCAAAGGGACACTGCTGACACATTTAACCTGTTGCTCGCCAGGACTGCCAGCTCCTTTCCTGGAGAGCCAGCATGAGCCCAGCTGTTCTCCTGTGTCGGGTTAATTCAGCCCAGGTGCAGCTTTTGTGCTTTCCTTTGTTGAACTGCAAGAGTTTCGTCACGGCCCATTTCTCCAGCTTGTTCATGTCCTCCTGAATGGCAGCTGGGCCCCCCAGAATATTGACCCCTCTCCCCAGTTTGATATTATCTGCAAATATGCTGAGAGTGCATTATAGATTATTGTCCAAGAGACTAAGTAATACATTAAACAGCATCAGCCCCACTGTTAAATCCGGTAAAATACTCACCTGGTTACCAGTTGGACTGAACCATTGCTTAATTTTCTTTGAGCCTGAAGATTCAGTCAATTTATCACAGATCTTCAAGTCCAGCCATCTAGTCCATATCTCTCCAGTTTGGCTATGAGGATGCTATGGAAAATAATCTCTGAACTATTGCTTAAATCAAGGGAAATGCCATCCATTGTATTCCCCTCCTGTACAGAGCCAGACATCACAGAAGGCAACCAGGCTAGCATAATTTGTCCTTAAACAATATTATTTGGGTTTTATTCTAAATTTCATATTAAAATTCTGAAATTGCCAGCTTTTCCCTCCAACATCCTCCCTCCAACAGTACATCTCACTTCCATTATATCACTGACATGATTGGGTTTTATTCTTAAGGCAGGATCAGCTACCCAACACTTTCAAATCTCTGTCACCAAGACTCAGAAGCTGTCCTGAAAATCATCCTGATCTTTCCTCATGAATCTTTTCAAACATGTTTAAAAATAAGGCTGAGCAGGGGCCCCTGCCCTTCCTTTATTCATTCATTTTAGGTGAGCCAGAATTAAAAGATACAGGTAGGAAAGCTAACTTCACTTTTCACTTTCTGTGTCTGTGTTTTTCCCCTGTGTATAAGTACATTTGTTCCACTAGAACCTATAAAGTCTATTTTCCTCTTTTTATGTTGTGCGAGGAAGGACATAAATGGACTAGCACCGTTTTTTTGAGCTTAGGCACATTCTCATTTTCTTTACACTTTTTTTTTTTTGATGGATATTCACATGACTCTGGCTAAACCGAAGTCTTCCAAGTAACTGTAAGGCTGAACTACCTGCAGGTAATTTTTAGTACCCTCAGAGGAATGCAGTTAACTTCAACTCATCTCCAATCTGAGTTGGTGCTTTTTGAAGTAGGTCTTCATGGGGTGAACAGGAAGACTATGAGGGTTTTATTATAGTTGGCTTCCTTACTGCATTAGTGTTTATATTTCCCCAGTAGAAATCCCCAAATTGAAAATATAGAGGTGTCAGCTAGCACCACTTTATTTAAGGTTGTGTCAACATTTCCTATAAATGTTGTTTTTCTAGGGTTTATAACTACACCGTAAAAATGTGCTCAGTGCAGAAACCTGGCATAGAAGAATTCAGCCTGGGAAAGAATTTTCACAATTAAAAATTAAAAAGTCCACTCAGCTGGTTTTAACTAATATCCATGTAATTAAATGGAAATTAGTTGATTTAAAGATACATTTTTACAACATAATTCAAAGCAAGCTTTTATTTAAAAGAAGAAATTCACCAAGGGATTATTTCATTAATGTTATCTTGTTGCACTCAGTAATTTTGAAAAAGTCAAAATTACTAAGGTATTGCACACTAGGAAATAGTGACTACATCTGCAAGTGCTGGTTTGTATAAGCCTCTTTGCTACACATAAGGAAATATTTTTAATAGCTGGAGCTAATAGTGCATAATATGATGTTTGCACAATATTTCCTATTAGAAAATCACATTTTGAGACATTGTTAAGTTTTAACCATTTGGGGATGATATTTTGTATTCCAGGTGTATGCCTAAGGTGGAATTTTTGGAAAAAAATTTGTCAAAATAGTTTAGCAGATTCTGGGAACAAGAACTGAGAAAATATTTTGTTCTGTTCATATTACCAAAAAAATTATAACAAACTTTTTTTCAAAAAGGTCCAGTTTCTCAGAAATTTGTAGCAGTGACTCAAAATACAGGAGTGGAGCAAAGTGGCCTTTTCTGTTGGGAAGTGCCTGTTGCTGTTTTTATAGAAGTCTCTCATTTATGTCCAGTTAGAAACTTTTAGAATAAAACCTACTTTTCCCATGCTAAGTAGAGACATTTTAATTTAGGAATTAATATCTCCATGCATCCCATCTTTAAGGCAGACATACAGGTTTCTTAGGGCTGCTGGAGTGGATGAAAGAAGATGCTGTTTGTCCACGGAGAGTGACTGCACATGTTCTATCCTTTCACGGCTCCTGCCTGGCACAAAGCTGGTATGGGCATCATCTTTACCCTTGGCTGAATGTACTCCATCCAAAGTCAAAGAAAGTGGATTTCTCCAACTTTGGTTGCTCAAAGTAAAAGTCAGGGATGGGAAGAAACATCCCTGCCAGAACTGAGGCAGTGTAAACAAGGAATTCTTTGGAGCAGCTGGAAAGAAGGCAAAAACTTGACTAAAGGAAAACAACAAACAGATGGTGGAACCAAGAAGTAGAAACTAATTGGGAGTGAGAATTCACTGACCAAAGAGGGAGGGACATGACAATGGTGGGGGTCTGGACTCCTCGGATAAGAAGACTGAGGCTGAGAGCCTGGATCTGGGACTGTGGCAGATGTTGTGAGAGAACTGGGCAAGAAAAAGGAATACTCTTTCTTGAGAATATATGAGCCTATATCTCATAGGTCAGGCCAGGTCAGAGTTTCAGACACACATCTGAATTTCAGAGGATGAGTTGTGAACTTTGAGTATGGAGCCAAGCACTGCTCCAGACACTAGCAAGTCCTGGATGGTGACTGGTAAATCCAATAATTCATCATCTGGATGTTTTTCTCTTTTTCTAATACTTTAAAGGCACTAAAGCTGCATTATGGCATACTGTCAGTGTCAGTTTTTTGCTGCTCCCCACAGCATGAGGGGAGAGGACAGCATGGACTTTTGAGTGGAAGCAGCAGAGGAGTGCTCGCAGGGCAGCCTCTTATAAAGTTCAAGGCGATGCTATGAATAGTCCTATGGTCCTTGTTCCAGATGTAAACCAAAACTTGGTCTCCTAAACGTCTTTCTTCTGAGCAAATAGCAGAACAATGGCAGAGTAAAAGATCTAAGAGAAACCTTTTTTGGTGTTGAGCTCCCTGAGTTGGAAATACTATATATACCAATTAAATACAGCCAGGCTGTTTGAACTGCTGTGTTTTAGTAAGCAAGCAGTATATCACAGCAACACCTGAGGGTGCTGCTTTGATCACAGCCTGTCAGCATTTCCGCTGTGAACTTTGTTTATTAGAGGTAGGCTGCAAAAGATCTCTCTATACTGAAATTTCAGTGCAAAGCCTGTCCCAGTCATCAGTTAAGAGAATCAGGAGGATAGAAGCTCACATAATAATGTCATACTCCTATGTGGGATTTTCTTTTTAAATCTGAGGCTGTTCTCCTGGAAACTAAAGTTTCTATATCATCTTCAAAGTGCATTAATCCTTACTGCATATTGAAGAAGAAAATCAAACATCTGAATTATTAAGAGAGGTGCTTGAATGGCTGAAAAACTTCTCATCAAATTTTCATCCATTCATTTTGTACAGTTTTCAGGACACAAACGAAGCATTCCTCATCCTGTCTTCCTGCTGGACTCTGAGGTGGTTAAACCACATCTAACTGGAATAAAAGACGGGGTGGGGGAGAGAAGAGAAAGGAAGTGTCACATCCTCCACTGTGAATAGCTAACACGCTCACAGCTATGCTGAACCGAATACTCAAATCCTTCATCTGCCTGCTTTGGAGCAGGCGCCTGGGATCGGGTGTCTCTGCCGCGCACTCTGATCGGTGGGTCTCACTGCCGGGTCTCTCCCAGGCTCCCCTGCTGAAGCAGCTCTGCTTTGTATGAGCTGATTAAATATTCAGAGGATGGGAATGAAAAGGGCTCTGCGGCTTGGGGTGGGGGTGCTCATCCAGGAGGCCGGCTCCCAGTCCCCGTGCCAATGAATATTTAATCGCTTTGTACAAAGTGGAAGAGTTTCAAAAGGAATCCCTGAAAATCTGTAGCTTGGCAGCTCGGGTATTTAACCGAGAAGAGTCTTGGGTCAGAGCCCCTTTTCAGTATTGTGCGGGAGAAGGGATTTAGCAGTAAAACCCTGAGAAATGCTTTGGCCACTACAGTCTTCAGGACACAGCTTCAGGGTCGTTGTGTGAGAGCTGGCTTAGGCAGTCAGCTTAGAGGAAGCAGCACTGTCCTTCCCGCCCCAATTAGCCATGTGTGCCCTGCTGGGCTGCGAGCACTGTGATCCCTCCCGGGCAGCCTGCAAGGACCTCAAGACACCCGCACCGCACGGGCTGTGGCGGGGGGGCTGAACTTTGCCATTGCAATACAGATACCTCTGAGTCCCTCGGTGGCTCTTGCGCAGGGGCTGTCGCTCAGCAGTGTCATTTTTCACCTTCCCGAAAAGCATCCAGAGATTTCCTTGGACAGCGGTGAGGTTGTGCTTGCTGCAAGGTGAGGCACTGCCAGCTGAGAGGACAGGGTCTGAGCAGGTCCTCCCGGATGGGGTTGGAGTTGTAGTGTTGGACAGTTTGTACTGCTATTTGCTTGGTCTGTGGCTGCCCTTTGGAAAAATGGAGATTTTAGAGAGCCCGGAATCTTTTATTGCTACAGTATTCATGAGGAAAAAAAAGATTCTGTTTTATGATCACAACAACCTTCACCACGTATTTTTATAACTGCATAGGAACAAGTAACTATGTTATTGTAAACTGGAGTCACTTTGTATCTACACCCGTTTATAACTATAGGTACATGTATACATCAAGTAACATACACATACGAGTGTATTCATGCATCTCTGTCAATAAAATTCAGTGCTTGCACAGTCTGGAAGTGATCATGCCTGGCTATCAACAAAGCTGTCCTCCCCAGCGCCCTGCCAAACATTGCCATGGCTTATCGTATCACTTCAGCAATCAAACGACAAGTTCATTGTGGATGAAACCCCAGCCTGGATTCGGGGAAATATTTACAGATGTGCTTAACTTTCCATGAGTGAAATTCCACCCCTGTTTAGTAACACACTTGATTTCAGCAAGATCCAGCTGCTCCTCCAGGGCTGACATCTCTGGCTGTTCTGGCCCTTCTCTGAAGCAGTCTGGGCACATCCGTACCACCTGCAGATTACTGGTTTTTTATGGGAGCTTGATGAAAAGAGGAGTAGTTGTTCTTTATCAGTTTTTGTGCTGTGGGAGAGAGAAGCAGCAAGGACTGAATAAAGGACACCAGAGGGGCTCCCTCCGTGCTGCTGGAGCGCACATTGCCTTGCCCTTCCTGCAGCACTAACCCTTCGGGCTGAGCTCCCCGGGAAACTGAGGCAAGCGCTGGCCAGAGCTGCGGGTGGGCTCCTGGGGTTCCCGGGGGGCTGCATGTGCTGAAGGGCCCGGCTTCTCCGCCTTCCCGCAAGGCTGATGCTCCCCTCCAGAAACATGACCTGGGGGAGCACCCGCATCTGCCTTCATCCCTCCTCTGCCGGGTCACGCTCTCTGTGGGAAACCGCCCCAGCTTTGGAGTGAAACCGGAGCCCGCACGCCCGGTGAAGCTGACCAGATGTCGTGGTTTCACCAGCAGCAGTGGCCCCTGGAGGAGAATCGCCCGGTCGCCAAAACGCCCCACTCTTCAAGTCCCCCTGCGCAGATGGCCAACTTGGAAATCCCACCCCAGCGCTGTCGCGTGGGAGATGCCGATCGGCCAGATCCGCTGCTGTCAGCAAAAGACAAAACCTCTCCCAAGCCGTGCGGCTGGCGATAAAAGGGAGCGGGCACAGGAGCAGCCCCGTGGAGGCCCCTCGGGAACAATGGCAACCCTTTCGAGAGCCGGCGAGGCAAGGCTGGACAAAGGCTCACGCTGCCCTCAAACTCCAGCTGCTGCCTCAACACAAAACAGGGGGCTGCAAATTTGGTTTCTTTCATCTAAATCCTCTTAGGCGGTGCGAACGCGGAGGGCAGGCGAGCACTCTCGCGTGTCACACTCCCTCCCTCGGCCGTCAGTGCACGCAGCCTCAAGTGCAGGGCGACAATTTACTGTGGGTTTATTTGACTTTGTAGGAACGGGGCGCTTTCCGTGGTGGAAGCGGAGCAGGGAAACGGGCAGCGGAGGGACACGGAGAGTATTGACCAGAGAATTTGTGCCTGCCCTGCGCTGTTTTGCCTGGAAAAGACTGAACTTTTCATGTTCTGAAAAGCCAGATGAACAGCACAAGTCATTAGTCACCCAGGTATTTACAGTGTTTTTCCTATTTCCTTTCTCCCATGGCCTCTGTGGTCAGCAGTATAAAATTCCTAGGCACTCCCACCTAAACACAAGTTTCCTGTTTATGCTCTCAGTGGCTTTTATGTTTAGCTGTTAAAACTCGTTGTCTAAAGTACCATAAAACAATATGAACAGAGGCTGCAGGTGAGCAAGCAGGGGGAGAAAAAGCAAAGCCATGAGCGGGCTGCGCGGAGGCTGGTCTGGCCAGGGAAGCGGGGCTTGGGGGAACAAAGGAACAAAGCTCCCCGGCAGCCAGGCTGCTGCTGCCCGAGCGCCGCCGGATGCCCCCGCACTGCTGCCTTTCTGCCGCCGCGACCTCAGCCCGAGAGCTGGGCTGGCTGAGCTTCCTCATCTCGAATCAGCTGAAAACACCTGACATTAAAACTTAGGTGGGTCAATGGGTAGTAAAAGTCAATCAAGGTTTGTGTTGTTAAATAACGTAGAGTTATTTAATTTATGACGCTTCTTTTTGAGTATTTTCATTACAGTAGCATTGCACTCACGCTGCTCCTGTTTGGCCCGGCAGCACTGACAGCATGTAAGTTCCTCCTTTAATGTGAGTAATGTCTGCTGCATCCTGAAACCTACGAGAAAAGCTGTCGGCAAGAGCAACGCTGAGATTCTCTTGACCTACGGGAAGGGAGAAGCTCCAGCTGACCACCAAACCTGCCCCTGGAGCCACTGCAAATTCCTGCTCTGCCTCAGGCTTTCCTACACCTTGGTCAGACTGCACAAACATTTTTAGGTTATGCTGACATCAAGAACATCCAATTTGAGATGCTTTGCTGTGAAAACACAAAACGTGGTAGCAGTCACACTATAGATTTACATAGCTCTTCCCGGAGCATTTAGGTAACATTATGTCCATAGCTGTATCTATATCACAAGGTAATATTATACATTGATCAACTAATTTTTATCAGCCCCACAAATATGCCAACTGTTAAAAATAACATTATCACTGGCTTTTATTACCATTGAAATAAAAATGAATAATAAAAAAAATACAAAATAGACCTTAATCCACCACAAAATTTGTAATTAAAACTAACATGATTTCTGTGAAAAACTTATATACACAACAGTGTGATTTAAGGGCCTTTGTCAATATTGTCTTTGATTTTTTTGGTTGATTTGGTTTAGACAGACGCTTACAGCTATTTAAACATAGTTTTGTGTATTTAATTATATCATAGATGATGTCATTTTTTACTACAGACACCCTTGACATTTAATGTATTTCATCCAGTAATTAGTAAAGAATAATTAACCCTTTACTACTATAACTACTTTTCATGATCCTGTGTCTCCCAGAACAAGACAGAGCAGGAGTAGCAAAGTTTATGTTTCAGATACTAAGATTCATTTGCTTTCAGATTATACATCAGTAATTTCAGTTTCTTTATACAAAGCAAGGACTGGGATGAAACAACATATTACAGAATCTCTGTGTTCCCTCACAGAGATTAGCATGAGTGAATAATAGATCCACTGTGTTCAAAATCACAACATACACAGGGAGATGATATCATGTGCTTATACAGTATATATAAATGCTTGTGATCTATATATTGCATAGGTTTTTGGTTTTTTGCTTAGTGACACTAAAATGGTTCTAAAATGTGTACAAAGACTTCATACGCAATATATGTAGCATCTTCTCAACAGCTCTGTCTGTACTGGCAAGTCTCTCATGAGCGATATGTCCCTTCACAAGCTTTTTTAAACACTCTTTTTTGAATAAAGATGGTCTTATTTCCAAATATCGTTAAACTTTCTCTGTATGATCACAGTGGAGCACTGGCCACTGTTCCTTTGCCCATGTTGAAGCTTTGATTTTTTATTATTTTTAGCCTAAATTTCTGGCCCTTCAGCAGCCATCCCATGGGAACAGTGTGCTACCTGGAGCATGGCATGGACTGAACATGTTTGTACACAGTGGGCTCCCAGAGCATGATTTTAAGTGTGTGTTTCATTTGAAAGACACTGGGCTCATCTCTTCCAGATCCACTCCACAAATGAAAAGAAAGCACAGGAAGTGGGGACCACTGGGAGACTGTCTTTGGAAGTTGGCTCCTGGCCCAAACTAAGACGCTGATGTAGATTCACCAGTGTTCAGGTTTGGATCTTACTGTCATGATTCCTTCAGATCCTTCGTTTAAGTACATAGACTTCAGAAGAGTGTGTTTCCGAATCTCATCTTCTGACAACCTCTTTGCCACCCTGTTCAAATGAGCCCCTTCCCTGCCTTCCCTGCAGAACTTCACATACCTTCCTCCTGGTCCTCAGCTGACATCACTCCCTCCCACTGCAGATATGGGGAAAAAATCTGTTTGAAAGTACCTCTCCGGCCTGGCTGTCAACAGAAAATTAACTTAATATGCAGCTATGATGAAGCATTACAGTAAGAGAGACACGGGGGAAGAAAAAGAAAAAGAGACGGGAAATCTTTGAAGAAGTCAACAGAAAGGAAATACTTTCATGTAGTCTTGATTCAGCAAATCATTTCAGTTTCATGCTCTACATCCTAGAGAGGCATCAGCACCTGGAGTATGTGTAGGCAGAAGGTAGACAGGGAAATGACTCACTGGTGCAGGAACACAAGAGGGGAAGACAGAGCATCATCTGTGGGAACCTTTGAAGGGAAAAGAAAGTGTCTTAGCTGACAGAAGGCTACAAATCTTCATGCTTGTTGCAATGTGTGCATCTGACCAACAGCATCATTCTAAGAGCAGCCAAGGAAGCATGAAGAGAAAAAACTGCTTTCAGAAAAGCAATCTGAAACCTGTATTTGATTCTACAGGCAATAAAGCTTTTGCCAGTGCTGAGGCAAAACCAGACCTGACAGAATGTGGTCTTTGCCTTGCTGCTAGTTCTCAGGTGAAAGCAAGCAGAAGTTTCCAGAAGAGCACATTTTGTTTCCTCTACAGGTTATAGGGTCTCTATGCAGCAAGCTAGGACCTTCTTGTGGCCGTTTTCCATCCATACCAGTGACAATGCACAAGTGTGTCCTTCACTTCTCAGTCTCTTAGGAAGCACGGCCTTCCCTTTCTCCTGTCACAGAAGTTCCAGTGCCAAAAAAAATATAAAATATACATAACAAATTTGTTGTTCCTTTGTCAGGTCACTCAACAGCTGTGCTCCTGAAAGCCAGAGAGCTTTTGGCAGCCCTGAGGGAGCCAGGCAGTCTCCACGCTGGAAGTGCAGAGGGTTGAGTTGGGCCAGAGGAGGAAGGACTGAGTGGGCTTCCTTCTCGAGTTCTCAGTCAGGAGGTGATGATGAGGACCCTGTTCCTCATGGTGGTGCAGCTGCCTGGGGTGGCTCTTGCAGGCAGGGCTGTGTCTGCCAAGCTGCAGCGCCAGAGCTGAGAATTGTCTCAGGTGACTTGAGGCTGCCCCAACAGTGTCCCACCCAGGCGATGGTGTCCCTGCTGTGGGCATGCGCCCCTCATGGCCACCTGCATTTCTAGAAGCATCTCCTACCAGTCACTGCATTGCAAGGGCTTGTGCTGGTCCAAGCAGGCAGGGGAGAGGAAAAGCAGCATCTTTTCTCTAGCCCATATTCCCTGCCAAGATAGAGGTCATCCCAAGAGAGGTTTTCGTGGAAGGCAGGAAAGAGGTGAGGGGCAACTCTTAAGGAGCAAGCCAGCTAATGCTGCAGCCAAGACAGCCCTTGCAGCCGCGGAGGGGAAGCCATTGCCCCCATGCCCAGGCACGTTTATAAAGAGAGCATTCTCCCACTTCCTCCTGGTGCTGCATGAAAATCCACAGCAACTCAAAAGGTTTCTTCCCTCTTCTCCGGCTCATCACAGAGCTGCTCCTCACAGCACCACAGCTGGAAATTCAACTTCAAAAGAAAAATGTTGTGTTCTGTACCACTGACACTCAAAAATGGAATACCAGCATGGGTCTGGACACAAATCTGATCTTCCCTGGAAATGCCTGGGCTGGGCCCATTTTTAAATGCAAAAAGTAAAATTACGAAATACGTGCTCCCTGCCTCATGTAGACGTGCTACTCTTTCCTCCCTGAATTTCACACATCTTCTATTAAATAGGAAACCAGAAGTTCCACTGTTTGCTGTGATTATGGCTATTATATTTGCATTTTGACTCAACTGATATTATGGGTGGTCCAGCTCATACACGGAGCTTGACTTGTTCTGCTCCTGAACTACAGCTGGGTGGATCTGCTGTAAAGAGACTTGAAGCCAGGTGGACACAGATATAGATCACAGGCCAAGTTGGATTCAAGTTCGCAGAGAGTCACAAGGCTTTCAGCAGACATGGACCAGTTTCTGCTTCCAGGTGGGAGTCAGACTAAACTGTGGCTTCATCTATTTTTCTGGAAATCCCAAAACAAAGCACAGCTCAGCAGCTTGAGAGAAGTTTGGCTTCATTCTTACGACTTTTGTAGTGAACAGATCCATGCAAAGGAAAACTGCACAAAATAGCTTCAAGAATCCCTGAAGCTAGGAGTGCTGAGATTAATTTACTGTCCCAGATTACTTCCTTAGTGTAAGTACACAGTGATTTCTGCTGGTCAACTCCCTTGAAGTCAGTAGGAGTTTTGTAACACGTTCCATTGCTGCAGTCACTTTCCATTATCCATGGGTGGCTCCTCTGCTGGCAGATAAGCTGCATCCTGGGCCTGAGCCAGCTGAGCCATCTCTGTGCAGCTTGGCCAAGATGGGGCTCTGAGCTCAGCCCTGGCCCTGAACACCTCTGGGTGACCATGGAGCAGACACCGGAGCTGGCTGCCTTGATCTGCTGTGACGGCAAGGAAACTTTCAAAGGATTGGAAAAGGGGGAGGATGGTGACAGAAAGCAGTAACAGGGCTTCAAACAAATAGTTAAAGTCCTTTGAAACACAGTTAATGTGGAATGTGCACATTTAGAATTCACTCTTCACTACTGACTGGGTTTTTCTAAGTGAAAGGAAAAGATCTGTCAGTGCTTCTAAATCCCAAGGAACAGAGAAGGTACTGCAGAGTTGAACCTCCCTGTGGGCACCAGCCTCATCCTGCCCGGGGGAGAATGCTGCCTGCTCTCATGCCCGCAGGCAGGCACTGCCCCCTCCTCCCCGCATTGCTGGGTGCTGGCAGGCCAGACTCTACTCCTGCATGGTTGCCTAATTTACCCAAATGTAACGACCTCAGGTCTGAGCTTTCACTTGCAGTTCAGGCAGAACCCCCGGAGTAAAGAAGTGATCCAACAGGGATGAACCTTGCTCAAATGAGCAATTTCTACTTAGTCTCTTTCCAATGGAGAAGGGAGAGAGAAAATGAAGTGCAAAACCCATCTATTTACCAAGTCCTTGTTGATTCTAAACAGCTCTAATATGCGCAGTTCTTCCTTTACGGAGGACACCACATACACTATATATACACATTTATTTACACTCAGCCACAGGTTGCATGGCAAGTTATCTGTGGAATGGTGTCTTGGANTGGAATTCAGAGAAGATGCTTTGTTAGCTAATCCAAAGGAAAGAATGTTAACATACATTTGGGATGTTGTGTGCAGGGAAGGTTAAAACACAGTAAGCACAGAAAAGAAAGACACTCGACCTGTGAAAAACATATAAAATAGTCCATTTAATCATCAGTCTTTATTTTCAAGGAACAAAACTGGTTTCCTTGGAGCTCCCCAGTCCTAGCCTCAAGTCCTCTTGTTTTCAGAGATTTTGTGTGGCAAGAGAGCTGTCTGTGGCAGCACAACATGGACATATCTTGCATGACTGGCACAAACAGCCTTACCCCAGTCCCCCAACAATAACAGTGTAATATCTTCTTCCCTCTGGAATTTTATATCACACTAGATTTCCCAAAGCTGGAAAACTGCTGCGAAAGATATCAATCCCTTTTAGCCAGTTTTGAAAAAAGATGAATGCCCAAAGTTCCCTGTGCTAGGACACCTTCTGTCATGCTGTATCCATTGAGCATGCAGAAGCTCTCAGTTGTTCCCCACTGAATTCAGAGCTGAAATGCCAGATCTGCACAGAGGTGCATTTTAGGGTGTGTTCTGGCTGTTTCTGTCTCTCAGCGATGGACAGCTGCTGACACTGTCTTGTCCTCAAACCCAACAGTGTGGTAAGAGAGGAAGTCCACTCCAGCTAGCATTTAGCTCAGTACAGGAGAAAGTGCCCCTAGCAGTGATCTAGAGATATCTATGGATCCTCCAGGTGCCACTGAAAGGAGCTCCCTCTTCCAGCACTATGCAGTACCATCAGAGCTGTCACTCTAGAGCTGTGTGGGGCCAGAGGAAAGGTTGGGACATGCCCAGCACTCAGGCACCCAGGTAGGCATGAGCCTTATGAGGCTTTCTTTGACCGGGACTCCATTCCACAAGGCTAAGAGAAACTCTAGTAGAAATTCTGAAATTACCTGTGAGGAGCACATTGCCTTTCAAAAATATCCAAGAGAATATAGAGAATGTGGCTTGGGGGCCTGTGGCGGTTTCACCAGCAGGGCCTGGTGAAAAGTGCTGTTGAGCTTCATTGCTCTACTGCTTTCCGTGCAGGGATGTGGGGACACAAAATTTGAAGAAAAGGGGTGAGACAGAAGTGTCCCTAAATCACAACAGCAAACATCATCCTAACAAAAGTACTCCTCATTCAATGGTCACACAACAGAATGCTATAAATCCTGAGTAACTTCACTCGGCTGAGGGTGCATGACTGATGTCAGATTTTTTGAACAGAAAGACTTAAATCACCTCAAGCTGAAAACTGCATTAAGGATCAGAGAACAGACAGAATCCCTGTCCTCTCCTCCTGAGCAGATTTCTCCTTGATATATGGCTCCCAAAGTATAAAGAGCAAGAAGTTGTCCAAATAAAAATCAGCTCAAGGTGTGTGGGATGAGAGGTAAAAAGTCTCAGACACAGATACTGCTGGAGATTTGGCAATGTCTCATATCAAGCAGAGTGAAAATTTCAGACATCAGCAGTTTGGTCTAAACCCACTGCTTTGCATGTGGATTTTACAAACCCAAGCTTGTACAACAGATGTCACAAAACGTCCCCAGACGTATCTAAGAGAGAATTCACAGGCAGCTCCTGCCTTCCTAAACGTTTTAGGGATTTAATCCATAATCCAAGAGTTTGATCTCAGGCATGTAAATGTTTGAATTAAATGCTTGATTTGGACCTGGCTCCTCATCCTGTCTTATTTCTGCTTGGATTTATTGGGAATACAAACCTTCAGAGTGTGGATGTGTCATCTATTTTGTTTCTGCTGACTTTGGCATGTGAACATATCCTGCTCGTAAAGACGACGAGGCTGATCCCCGCTGTGGCCAGCTGGATGTATCTCATAAGGGACTACCTCCTGTTGAAGTAAATTGTTTTTATACCTCGAACAGAAGCCAGGAGATTTCTACAATTAATGGCCCGCAATATTGGAATGCCTGAAATCTCAAAGAAAACAGGTTGTCAGAGCACTACATGTAGGGCCTGGGGAGTGGTAGCCTGCTGAATTAGCCCTCCCTAGTTATGGAGGTACCCAGAAATTAGTGCTGCAGGTAGGTTTATACTAACTGATAGGGATAAAATTTGCCAAAACCCACAAAATGGGAATAAAATAAAATAAAATAAAATAATAAAACAAAAGAAAACAAAACATCTGCTATTTTGTATGCATGGACCTGCTGCAAGGTGCTGGGTCTGCACAGATGCCTCGCAGAATGATGAGCACACTGGTAACTGGAGAAATGTTCTTTTGGGCATGGTAAATGACACCTATGTCCAAGCAGTCCTGCACAAACCCTGTGTACCCAGAAACAGAAAATGCCATACTGAATACATTTATTAGTTTTATTTCTGCATGCACTGTTACTCTTTTATCCCAGCCATGTAGTTATTTCACACGATAAGGGGGGACAGGCCACTTCAAGGATATGTGGAGAAGTAAGAAAAGATTGGAGCTCCAGCCTGTAGGTACTGCTGATTCTCAAAATACTCATATTCACAGAGGCAACCTGTGTGATGATCTCAGGGGGTGCCCATGTGCTGCAACCCAGCTGTTGAATGCTGCCAAAAACCCATGGAGGTGTGTGGGGCAGGAGTAGCTGCACATAAAACCTACACAATAAAGGCACAGAAAGTGGAGAAAAGTGTTCTGCCATAGTGTGACTTTTGGGAGCCTGGAAAGGGAGCTAGGGTGGCTACTATAGCACAGATCTACACCACAGCTCACTGTGCATTAAAAGCACTATAGCCACGCACCAAATCCACAGAGCAGTCAGTATTTTCACACGTTCTCTTCTTCTAATTTTTTTCATTGGATACAAAATATACTTGGCCCTCCAAGGGTAATGGTCTGGGGAAGAGGCAGATGCTTAAGCCCGTGTACATGTCAACCCGCTCATCACTCTGCTGCATGGTGGCCTCGTTACCCATTAGACGAGCTCAAAGAAAGTCCGAAAGAGTGCAAAGGATCCAGATGAAATTTTACCTACCACATATTTAAATAACTATTTCTACAGCAACATGATTCACCTTTCGTTCTTTGTAAAATCCCCCATGATGTACTCCTATCCACTATCTGTTCCAAAAGCCATTGCGTCCTCCTTTTAATGAGTATCAGATGCATCCTTGTGATTTGGACCAGCTTATTCGAGTTTGGCTTTCTGCAACCCAACTCTTAGAAACATGTCCTACATCCATTTGAAAAGAAAATGACAGTGAAATCAAAAACACAAAAGGAACTGGGCCCAGTGGTCCGGTGCTATGTTTGGAACGTGTGCTATTGAACCAAAAGCAGCCAAACAGAACCCCAGCAGGTCTTGTTTGGTGTTTAGCCGGAAGGTACCTGCCAGAGTCACCTGTTTCAATGTGTGCCCATACATTAAATAGTCCCTCCACTTTCTAATCTGCTAGATCCCACCTCTTCTTTGTCCTCTGCTTTCTTTGGAGGGAAGGGGTCAGTCCTATGGGCTGGGGTCCTGGCAGCACAGAAACACCTGAAAATAAACAAGCCTTTCCTATCTGCCATTTTGCATCTAAATTCCCCTTCTGCATTGAAGACTCAGTGTGAATACAGACATATGTTTTTAAAGAGACACAGTTTTGTCTTGCTGATCACAATGTAATTAGAAAGCTATTTGGCACATACAGGAACTTCTGTACTAATTTGGCACTATCCCATCCAACTACTGGCAGCATTGGTTTTGCTCCCTGTTGGCAACTCTCCTAGATGTCTTACAGCTTCTGGAAACATCAGCCCTGCCTATTCAGGGAATAAGTTTGGCAGGATGCTGACACCTTGTGCAGTGCATCCAGCAGCAATGTGGCTGTGTGATGTTGGCTCATTATCAGACTCCACCACTGGATCTTCTGATGGGGTATGGCATTATAGAGGCAGGTGCATGGTTTGTATTATGAAAGCCAGCATGGCATTTTGCATTAACTCAGCTTCAATTACAAGGTTTTATTTGAGTTATGCTTCAAAGTGGGGTCCTATGTCAATTCCTTATCAGCTTCTTTTGCTGAAGAACTTAAAGGAGAAAGCAACTGTTTCCGCCTTTGGTCTCTCTTTAATAGGAAAGGACACGTCCAGCTCCCGAGTTATGACATTTCAGGTTTCAGAGGTCTCAGATAGTCTTGTTGATGATCCATGGGAATACGGGTCTCACTAATCTAATGCATTGTCTCCAGCTTTCATGCCACTTTCACCAGCAATGAGGAAACTTGTATTGCTGGTTCCTATGTGGCAATTCTGGAAGAGAAGAGCTCATCTCCTTTACAAAAGAATATTTTTATCAGTGAATGTTTTTAGAATGATTACTTGGCCAAAGACTACTTTCTTCTCGCTGTTTAGATATTTTAGCTGTCCCACTAAATCAGGACTCCATGCCCTCCAAGTGAACACACAGGCAAAACATGAAATGATCCAGTGTGGTGAAGCCTTCACCTGACCTACTACAGGACTGAGCCATCCTCCTTGGTGCTATTGATCTTCATTCTCAGCAGTCCTTTGAAATCCAGCCTCCCTTGTCATTTGCTGGGTTGTTTGAGCTTCTTTCAGAGGCTTTTCACTGACTTCTTCAGAGAATTTTAGAACAGGGAAATGTAGAGCTGCCTTCTCTTTCCTACCCTTCCCTTGGTTTCCTCAGTCTCTCCTTGGTGTCAGTGGCTACTCGTGCCTCCTCATGCCTCTTGGAATACTCTTTGCAGATCCCACCAGCTCCAGACGCCATCCTCAGCATAGCTGACACCAGCCACTCACATATCATGATCTATCAAAAAAAATATGTGCAGATTTCATTGGCCTTTTTTCTTTTTGCATTTTTGAAACTTTGGGAGCCAGATTTTCAATTTTGTTTTTGCGGTATGAAAAAAATTCACTTCTTTCTTTCAATGAAAATTTTTGATTTTTACGCAGTATTACCACCAGTGAGAAAGGACACAACAAACAACACTGGGATAAGGTTCATGATAAATGAGGAGGGTCATAGAGCAGAGAATACCTCCTACTGTCCCTCTGGCTTCAATCCACTAGGCCAGGACAGGGGAAACATTTTAGCTCTTAACATCATTTGCAGGCACTGTAACTAGTACAGTGCAAACATTATTTTTGTAAAAGGCTAGTGCTTTTCTAATCCTGCAGAATACATTAAAAACTTTCTTCAGTGAATTCTACAGGTTTACTCTACCCTACTTATCCATGGTTCTCTTTGTCAGCTTTAAAAGTGTCATCTTGTAAATGCAAGCTTCGCCTTTTCCTTGTTTTCTGGGACAGGCAGAACAAGAGCATCTGACTGGCAAAGATGTTGATCCTCTATGCTCATGAAAATGTGGGAGGAATTAGGTCCTTCCTGCAGATTTGACTGCATTCTCCAGAAACTAAGCTTTCATTTGAAAACCTAATGAAGTCTTTAGCCCTTCTGGTAGCAAAGATAACCATACTTCAGTTTGCATTTTGCAGGGGTTATCTTGTGTCAAAGCCAGAGAAATGCAACTGAACCAGAGTTACGAGCTTCCTCTATTTATCTTAAACGAGAACTAGGTGTAAAACAATGTGTCAGGGATGTTGGTGCACCACAGACCTGGAGACAGAGAAAAACTTTGCTGAAGAGAGGCTGTCTGAGGGGTTGTCCAGACTGGATAGGGGTTCCCGTGGGATTCTGCCATCTCCTGCCTCCTCTCCACTCCCCACTGCTCACTGTCACTGCTGTCCTGCAGTTTCATCCCCCAGCCCTTCCTTTTGTGGTTCCTTCATGTGTCCTGACGAGCACTGTTTCAGTTTTCTATGTTACAGCACCCAGGCCATAAGTATGACAATAATTAATGATATGAGAGGCAAGATAGGCCATGATCCTGGTTAGAAAATGACAGAAGGGCAAATTTTGGCAGAAGCCCTTGGAAATATCGTAGGAAAAGGAGCAGCAGGGCCAGTGCTGATGAGGAGTCTGTGTGTTCAGACACCCCTTATGCCAACCCAAATCTTTCCATTCTCCCGACTTTTGGTACATTGCCAGAAGGACTGGCTGGCTCCTAGACACAAGTGACCAACTTCATCATCCTCAGCCCTTCTACTCACTTGGGAACCATGAATTATTCACAGGTCCTTTTACCAGGTTCACACTGTACATGCAGCATCTGAAGTCACACACAGTAATGAGGCTGATGAGCCACCCCTCTGAGTGCACATGTGGCTACACCTGCAGCCACATCTGCGCACCAGGGTAGGTACATTCTTATTCTCTTCTTAATGCATGCCCTCGCTGCAGCATCTCAGGCACATTTTTTTGCTTCTGCTGCTCAGTATCTTCACTGAGCTGTTCACAATAGTGCTCAGGTCTTTTCCCCAGAGATTACAGTTAATTCAGAAGCCATCAGTGTGTCAGAGAGTTTAAATTATTTCTTTCAAATGCATTACCTTTTAGTTCAAGTTCATCTGCCATCATGTTAGGAAAACCACTGGTGGTATTAGAGTTGTCTGGTGTTTCAAACAATCCTTTGCAGCTTTTCCTTTCTGATCAAGCTTTTATCAGCTGCATATTTTGACATTTCATTGTTCATCAAATTCTTAGTGTTATTAGGAGATGCACTACTTAGCAAATCCACTGAAACTATGATCATAGTCTTAAGACTATGTCTTAAGACATAAAAAGTCTATAAATAACCTAATGGGTACATTCCTTATCTCAAAGTCCATATTTGTCTGCTGTCTGTTGTAAACAGATCCTCACAGAAACCGAAGGAAATCAGTGTAATGTTATGTACAACATAGTCACCTGCACATGGATAGATAAAAAATAGTCCTTATAGACATCCTTAGGATGCTTTGCTCTTAATATTTTTCAGCCTCAGGCTTCAGACATTTATTTCCACTGCCAGCTTGTCTCTTCAGCAGTTGTTAATCCAGGACAAGATTTTTTTCACCTCACCTTCTTGTTACCAGTCTTCTTTCATATTCTCACGGGTAGAATCCTATCAGAAGATTTTCGACACTCTAAATAAATTATATCCATCATCTTGCTTTAATGTACTATTTTTTTTAACTCAGAGAACTCTGTGAGTTTAGAAGAAGCATAATTTACTTTTACTTGTCATGCCAGTATGTTCTTACCAAATTATAAAGATCTTTGTGCTTTATTAGTCTAATTATTTTATCATTTTTCTATATACTGAAGTATTTGATTCAGAAATTATCCTTAACTCCATTTTTAAATGTGGGCTCCATATTGAGCACTTCTGCCTGTGTTGGTGGCTCAGTTTCTGTGTTGTGTGAGGGAAAATTCTCTAAGCTTTTAATCACAAACTATGTTCAGATATTACAGTAAGCTCTGCAGCTCTTGGAATTGACTGTGGAGGAGAAAGCAGCATACCTTGAAATGAGAGCTTTCAACATTTATTTTTTCTAAAGATCGTCTCAGATAACTATCTTACTGCAAATCTCCTCCACAGTTTTAACAAATCTTGTTACAATAATTCACTGTGTGTTATGCATAAGCTGCTGTGACACAGTCATTTCTATGAATGACTTTATTGGGAATATTATTGCAAACTGAGGAAAACAAAAGCTCTGTGGGAACTTTATCTCTACCAGCTAGACTACTGTACTTAGCTATGAGGACTATTATTAACCCAGTTACAGAAACATTTACTTGAATAATGAATGAGCTATTACTGTGTGCTGTAGGCTGCGAGATTTAAAAAGAAAAGCTGGAAGTGTTTGCACAGAGCAGTGGAGGAAAAACAAGGAAAAAGGAAGAATTTTGTCAAATATTTAATTTTTCTTTTAGGTTAGTTTTGGAAAGGTATTGATCAACATCTGAGGATAGTGACCTTCTTCCCAAAGACTGAGATGAAAACTTTATGGCCATCTCTCTGGACATTTCTGCAAGATCTGGCCCTTTCAGAAGGGAAAAGGATTTATAGCTGGGTCTCTGACAGCCCAGACAAAGGACAAGGTGAGTAGAAGATGAAGGAGGATGAAATGATACCTCCCCTTCTGGCTCCTTCCTTGCTTCCTTCTCCCTAACTTCTTGCAAAAAAAAAAAGAAAGAAATGAAGTGAAACTATTTGAGTCCCTCGAGCTGAATTCACAAATAATTTCAGGACTTTCAAAACCGCATTTCCATGTAAATTTACTCTTCCTCGAAGGATTTCCCCAGCTTCTCCCTCACTCCTGGTTTTATTTTCTGACTGGTTATGGTGTGTTGAGAGGCCAGCAATAAGTCCACTGTTAACACTGCTCAGCCTTCTGTTTACTGGAAACAACTTTCTTCCTCTGTAGGGCTGCCCATGAACTCTCTTAAGATATTTCAAGCTCCTTACAATCCCGTTTACACCCTGCCTGCCTTTTACTTTTTTTTGCCATCTCTCCAGTTACGTTATTAATACACTTTTTAATCACCTGTTTTACTAGAATAGTATTTTGATTTAGCCCAACAGTTAAATTTTTCCCAGGTGAAAATGAACCATTTACTGTCATTTGTTAATTTCCACTAGGCTGAATTGACACATGCCAGTTTTGCACTGATCATCTAGGAAAAAAACTTTTCCAAACTTCAAGTGGCAGATGTAATTTATCCTTTCCCTAACCACATGGTAATAAAAATACTGTTTACTTCCTGGTGAATTCACTGAATCCCTTGAAGTCAGACTGTCAGCAACACACTGGAAAAAAACCCTTTTATTTTCTTTTTTCCATTTTTTTTTGATTATTATTATTTCTACAGCTACTTTTGCTGCAAACATTTCATATTTACAATCATTTCATATTTATTTTATCCTTTAATATGAGGCTGTTAATATTTCTTTTTGTGGGTACATGGAGGAGGGATTTTCATTTTTTGGAAGATACCTGGATGGCTCCAACAACCTGTTCAGTTTTTCTGCTTGGCCATCTGGCAGAGGGAGCTGCAGGGACCCAGCCTCAGACTGTGTGTTCATACTCTGACAAATAGGGTGCCTGCTCTTCTCACAGTGAGGATCACGCTGCCATGTCCCAGGGCCAACTTGAGCTGTGTATTTACACTCTCACAGAGCTCACTCCTGTGATGAGGCTGAGATGAGTGTTCACCAACACTAGATCAGATGAGATGTGCCATAGTGAGTTGAGGAGCTGCGTTGCACATCACTGGGAATCACCTCATTGCCGTGAAACCTCTGGCTTTAATAGGCATTTTTATTGGCTTTGCCTCCCAAGGTTTTTTTCCTCCTGTCTCAATTCATCTTGCCACCCATAAAAGAATCCAGAGTTTGTACAGGGACACAAAAGTCATTTGAGTAGGACTAGATTAATTTCTATATTGCAGTCATTCCAAGAAACAACATAAATAATATGTCTGAGAGTAAAGCATATTTGGACTGCTTTCATATTTTAATCAAAAGTATTTTCCACTGAGTATTAGCACCAAACAGCATTACCTAGAGGTATGTTAATAATAGTTTTGTCGCTTACTGGAAGATTAAGATTTCACAGTTCTCACAGAAGCACAGCATTCTATGTAAATTCCTCTTAAACCTCGGCAACAGTACTACAGAACTGATAATTTATTTATTTAAAAAATGTCAGCAGGGTATGACCACTGAGATGAAACATCTCATTTTCAAGAACATCTTCAGAGATGATGGCAAATTACAGGCACTCACAGCGACGCACTTGGCATTAAAGAACACAGTGCGTGATCAAATATGACAAGTAGAGGACTGTTGATGTTTTTTTATAAGCAGAACAATAAATCTGCCTAAAAGGTAGATAAATTGTGATAGAATGTAATATTCTGTACTATGATGTTCTAGTTCAACAGCTCTGAATAACTAAAGAATTTTGTTTTATTTTTATTTCAGAAATTTAAACCCTCTCATCTTCACAGCTCTCAGTCTGTGTTAGTTATCAAACATGGCCTGGCATTGCACTAGATGGAGAAATAATAGCCTAATAAACAGCGAAACAGTTGTATACAACTGGATTTGCTCATTTTTCCTCTCCTAGGGAAACTGTCATAGAGTTTCTTGCTGGTATTTTATAAAATATACTGCTGTGGGGTTTATAATTTTTTTCTTATGTAAAGTTCTTTTTTTTCCCAATCATTTTATCATTCATTCATCTTTGGAATTTTTTTTTAAGTCTTGGGCTTTCCACTGTGTTATAAAATTATCCTGTGATCAAAACACCAACAGCACACATGAAGTTTCATTTGCTGAAATAAAACCACAGATGGCTTAATAAAAAAAGGTCCACTTTCCATCAGAGCAGCAATGGTCTGTAAATTGCCCTATCAGTAAATATGCATCCAAAGATCACAGAAGATACAGGAACACTTTAAGGGCTCAGTGTAAGATACTTCTGTTTAATTGTATCACACTGTACTTTTTTATCCCTTTTGGCAATACTGTTTCTGTAGAAAGATGCCCTTAAAAAAAAAAAACAAACCAAGAAATTCCCAGTGCTGCACAACTCCCAGATACAGACACTATCACATGCTTTAAAGGTTTTAGGGTCAGACACTCACCTGGTATAGGTCAGGATGGCCCTGCTGACCACAGCGCCAGCTCATATCCGGCAGTACTTTAGCTTTCATGACTTCAGTGAAGTCTCTGTAGTGTACAGCGGGTTACAAATTAAAATGTTTGTAGTTTTGTTGATTACACAAATGTTTCCAAAGAGCCTGATGCTGAAACAGAGCATGTTTCTCTACAGAACAGATGTTTCCCCGTGTTTAGACACTGCAGTGACCACTGCATGGGAAAAAACTTTTACTTTCTAAAGTTCTTTTGCCTAAGAGTTTCTGAGCCTCATGCTTGGGGTCTGGACATAGCCTGCTCTGCTTCCAGCACATGCATTTTCCCTGAGCTCACACAGGGGTAGCCCCTCTGTGGGTGTGCAGGACCAGGGCACACGAGCTGGGACCAGCAGCACAGGACGGGGGCTCACAGACCAGACCTACCTGTACACGACACCTGAGAACACACACAAAGCTGTGCTTACTCCCAGTGTCACAGTCAGCAATTCTTCAGAAGCCCCTGAGTGCTCAGTTGTCACTCCTTCAGTGCGAAACAATTTTTCCTTTCTGAGGTGACCGTGGCTGCCCTGAGGGAATGGCAGGCGCTGGCCGCAGAGTGCCCGATGCCAGCAGGTCCCGGTTCGGTCCCATTGCAGCAGCTCAGCCGCCTCCTCCCTCCTTCATTTGCCACCCAGGCAGACCAAAACCCCTGAGCTGTAGTCATCCCAGATTTTAGCTGTGGCATAAATGACTCAAATGCTGGAACAGAAATCCAGGAAAAGATAGGATTCACCACTCTACTGGGATTCTTTGTGCTGTTTTACTGGGGAAAACTTTTCTTCAGTGTTCCCCAGGACTCCCTTCAGCAGGGGAGTAATTTAGTAGTAAAAACTGCTTCTTTACCACCTCCACTTCCTATCCCAAAACAGGAACAATGATTACTTGAGAATGTATTTATAATCCCTCCAGTGTTCTGCCGCTGCCAAGGGCCTTGGGACATTCAGAGCAGCAGTAAGAAAGTCTCAGATTATTTTTACATCATTATGAATGGCGCCAGTCCATTATTTTCCTCTTCATCCTGTGCTACACTGGCCACAAAGTTGCGCCTTGGCCACTGCTGGGCTTTGGCCTGCGGTCTCTGGAGTGCTGGTTTAGCATGATCTCCTGCTGTTTTCCCTGTTGGGAAGCTTGAGATGATCATCTGCAATAGTCCTCACAGTCAGTGTAGGTTAAAAACCTGTTTCACCAGTATTTTGTGTCTCATGCCCATCCCTTAGCAAGGTGAACCTTGTGCCCAGCTCTCCTTTCTGTCACGTCCAAACACAGAGCACCAATGGCTGACAAAGTCTTTGGCTAGAGCTTCTACCTTCATTTCGAAGCAGAGGACTGACTGGGATAGTGTGTGGGCACCCGGGAGCATGACGGGACCACGGTACGGGCTGTTTCCTCCAGCAGCCACCTGCAGCAATTGCCTCCTTCTCCAGCCATAGCCCACCGTCCTCCAGCTGCAGCTTGAAACTTCAGCAGAGAAATCTGGGTACTCAGCAGAGCTGAAACACACACCACCACCTGCTACAGCTGCATCCGATGTCCTCCAGAAGTCCAGTGAGCTGGGGTTTAAGGCTGAGTCCTGAACACGCAGGCGAAGAAAATACATTCAGGACAAACGTCAAAAATTGGATCAGAAATCTGTATCCCAAACAAGATAAAATGCAAGAAGACAGATTTCTACTCCAGACTGAGCTAGACAGAGAGACGTAAGAAAGAGAATAAATCTGTACAAAAATTGGAAAGAGGAGCAATGTGCAAAAAGAGAGAAGCAGAGGTATTCTTAGTACTGCCAAAGGAAAACTGAGATTGATCTCGCAAAACTTGAACAAACGAGCAAGAGCTCTTCAACAGTGTAAAACACAGGGAAATAGAAGTGAGACACTATGGATCCAGACTTTGCCTCAGTTTCCTACAGGACTGATGAGCTTAATCATGAGAGGAAAAGACAGACGATGGTAAAAAGAGATTGAAATCATGGTGGAAACAACTCAAGGAGTTGAATGCACTTGGTTCAGAGAAACGGTGTGATCTCATCCCTGCGTTCTGAAAAATACTGGCACAACAAATGGCAAGACGGGTGCTTCAGAAGGAAAACAAAGTACTCAGATTAATTCTAGACTCATTAGTCTGTCTCAGCAGTATTCATGGTTTAAAACAGATCCTGAAGAAAATCATAATTAAAGAAAAGTGATGAAACCGAACAGGAGTGATTTTAAGGTAGCTTCTGCCAGATTGCCTTAGATAAAACATTAAATTTATCTAATAAAGAAAATATTCCATACAAAGTCTCTGGGCTTTAGTAGGATATTTTACTATAGGTCATATGGAAATCCTTTCTTTAAACTGGAAAAGCTGGGGTCAGTTGGGAAAGTGAAAGGTGAGTAAGAAGCTGGCTTAGAGATAGGAGTGTGGAGGAAAAGGAGACAATGAGTAATCCTGCAAGAAATATGGGGCTGGAGGGAGGTTACTAGGAGAGACTCCAAAGTCTTAATATTTTGATAATGACCTTGTCAAAGCTGTTAGAACTGTGCAGATGAATTAGCTGGTGACCTAATGTTAAGGAACATCATGAATACAGAGGAATAGCAGAATACCATACAAAAGAAGAATTATATGGCCCTCGAGGCTTGAGTAAAGGGAAGGGATGAAATCCTACACATCAAAAATGAGCTCATACTCTTGGGAAAAAAAGATCTTCATACAGATCCAGTCCTAGCTTCCAACTATGGAATTTGCTCAGTCATGCCAGCATAACACAAGAGTTATCTAACTCTCATTGACTGGAGTGGTAAGGAGTCTCCAAAACATCCTTAAACTATGGAACAAAATTGTATGGGTAAAGCAAGAAGAGGTGATATTTTACACTCTGCTCCAGAGTGAATGGGTCAGCATCACCTTCATAAAATCCTCCTGTGAATGACAGCCTCACACACAGGTATGTGTGGGACAGCCACTGGAGCTCCCTGTGCTGGCCACTGGCTCCTGACCCCCCAAGAAGGCTCCTGAACCCCCTGCCTGTCACATTCTCTGGCTGGGCACCAGGCAGCCTGAGGGCACAGGAGACTCGAGGCTGTCCAGGCTCCAAGGTCTGTCTTACCACAAGTTTCTCGACAGTCCTGCTCAGAAACAGGGGGTTTGGAGCAGGTTCAGAAACAACAGATGGTCAACCTCAAGGGACTGGTTTTGGAGGAGAGCACTCCCAAATCCCTCAGTAAGAAATAGCAGGAGCTATTTTTTTCCCCTAATGTGGACATGGCAACCTTCATTTCATTGCTCGGCACCTTTTTTTGGTCAGTTTTCATAGGCCACGGAGAGCAAGGGCACGGATGACTTTTCGCAGAGCAGTTTCTCTCAAGGCCCTGTGAAGCCTCAAGGAGCCAAAAACAAAATGCAGAAGCTGACTCTAAATTTGTTCACTTGCCCTATTGCTCTGCCACCACAGAGGCAAGCAACTGAATTGAGATCTAAGCTATATGCTTGCAAATTCACAAATGCATTTCCCTGAGCTAGAGGCACTTTGCATAAACTGAATGGAGGCAGTTTGGATTAACTTGGCTATAGATCCAGTACAGACCCAGAATTTGGGTGTTTTCACACAATAGAGGAAAAGGAGCCTTCTTTTAGCTTGCTGAATAGCTACTGAATAGTATTTTCAATAATCTTTACATAGCGCCTGTAATGATTAAATCTGACTCTATAAGCAGTAGATAAAGATGTCTGAAGGTTTGAAATGGTAAATATTCTAAATATCAAGTTCTAGCAAGGTGTGCAGATGGCCAGTTCTGCATGTGAATAAACTATTAAGGTATTTATAAAAAGCCAGAAAATAACCTACCCAAAAATCACTCAGGTCAGAAAAACAAATTTAGTGGCTGTTTTTCAGCTTTGAAGGAAAGGGCATCGTAGGTCTATCCAATTTCCACATGTTAAGACCTCAAAATTACAGTCAAATATGACTTTGCAGTCATTACTGCTGCAATACCAGGACTTGTCTATAAAAAATGCACAGGAAGAGTTTGTCTGAAAAACAGGAATTCTGATGACATGGTATCAGCAAGGAGCTTGGTAAAGATCTCAAACACATCTATAATACATGGGCTGAAATCATGGTTTAAATTTATTGTTCAATTACAGCTTCAGGCTCTTGGAGCTCACTGCTGCCAAGAAATATATATGACATTAAATTATGGAATATTTTCTTAAATATTTTAATACGTTTGAGTACTTGTAACATTTTATTTAAGCATATTATTCAGAGAATAGAAAACATTGCTCTTTCCTAATTAAAGGTGTGAGTCAGCAAGACCAATAAAATGCTTACTCTAGTGTTGGAGAAAACTCTGAAGAGGGAGAAAAATCCTATTAGAAAGTCCCCTATTATCCTGGCGGTGCCTGCCTGAGTGACATCTCAACGTATTTTTGCTGAGTTAAGCCTTACAAGGCCCATCCACTTATGGCACAAGATTTCATTTCACCATTAATTTATTTGATTTGTCAAAAGATTAATAGGCATGTGAGATGTTAGTTAAAATTTCAGAGCACCTTTTGAGGCTCTATCAGATAGAGGAAGGCTATTATTAGGAGGAGCGTAGATGCTATTTGAAGGGTGGAGGGTCATGAAGTGCGAGGTGAGAGTGGTCACCTTAGGTGGGAAGGGCCATGCAGACACCGGGCAGCGCCTTCCCACTGCTTTGGCCAATGATCCCCAGAGGAAAACTATCAAAAAAGAACCAGGTGAGAGATGGTTTCCTAATTTCCAAAGAGTATTCTGTCAGGGTTTGAGGTGTTTTACTTCTGTGACACCTGCAAGACACACTCAGCCTTGTAGCTCTGTAGAAGTATGAGGCTTAGCAGACTAAAGGTTTGGTCTCTCACTTATAGGGTTGGACCCACACCTGAAGAGCTCAGCAGCTGGAGGCTTGGCCATCTGGACGAGGCAGGTCTGCTCCTTGGTGCACTCATGATCTGTCATCCAAAGCACCGAAATCCAGTTTTCTTCTACCTTTTCCTTTCTTTGGAAACCGCAGCAGACAAAGAAGGCATCCAGGCCTCACCCCTGCGTGGGTTTAGGCTTTCAAGTGTCTCTGTAGCTAAATGTGAGAGGTAGGAAGAGCCCTTGGTCCTGTAACTCAGAGGGAGCTCTGTGAAGCAGCAAAGGCAATGCAGAGGATTACAAAAAGATTTTCACCTTTACTCTAGCTCTTTTAATTGCTGAAAGGATCAATCATTAAAGCAGCTTGCATGGCTTTTCAAATGGTTTCGAATGATTTGCAAGCATCCAACTTTCTCCACTGCATTCAAGAACCATTAAAGAGCCTGTCTCTGATCTAAGATCTGTTAAGTAGGAATGCAGTATTTAAAGTGGGATTAGCCTCTCAGCTGCAAATTTTTAATAAAATTTCTAAATGACAACATTACTGTCATTAGTAATGAAGTAGATATGATTATTGCTAAGTGAACATTCGATACATATTAATAGCATCTCATTCAAACATGCAGGAAAATTGCATTAGTTCCAGAATGTATCCTGCAGGGAACAATCTCTCACTGCCATGAGGCCAGATTCCCATGTTGTTCAAACCCATACAGTTAAAAGAATAATTCTGATAACTTCTGATAGGTTTGAGAGAAAAATATTTTCAACAGCCTTCCACAAACCAAGGCTCTGATCCCTTGTGAGTGAGGGGTAAATCCGCAATGGAGTATGGCCACTGTAATGCTCCCTCCCTGATACTCCCTGTCTCACTAAGTTTGTCAACTGGGAACACTTCAAAATGGAAGATGAGGGTCAGAACCCCTTCAGGCAATGACAGCATGTGAAATCAAATTTCTCATTCCTGGAAGGTCCTCCCACCACTAAAAACCTGGTAAAACCAGGTGTCAAGGGCCAACATGGCCACCTGGTTCTCTAGCACTGCACAGGTGCATGCTGAGCCTCTGACAAGGCTCCCACCTCTGGGCCAAGCCTAGGCAGAGACTGGACACATGAAGCTCTGACCCATCTCTAATTGCACCTCTGCTCTTTCCTATTGCCTTGGTTTAGGTATCTCCCTCAGAAGCCAAGACCCAACCCTTCCATGCTCTCTCTAGGCTACAAGCAGGCTGGATATAGCTCCTTCTGCATGCTGTTCCTATTTCCAACCATCTTATTTTAAAGTATTGTCTAACTTGGATCAACTAAAATGGCTTTTTTTGGATGGCACCATGATGCATCAGTGAGCCCCACAGCCTTTCACATCCATCAGTGTTTCATCTGTGTTGTAAGAACTGAACTCAGCTCCTCTACCTACTTTCACAGATAATTTAAACCAGAGTCGTGCTCTTTAGCTGCAGTTACACGTCCCTCTTAATGCAGTGAGCATCTGGTTGGTGTTCAAGATCATTAGCCTTTGTGGATGAGCATGTTTCTCATCTTGGCTTCAGGTAATACTCTCTCCTCTGTGAGGAACACATACAGAAACGGCGATACTCTTCTCCATTGCCATCCTTCCAGGAGACGTTCTGAAGTCAAGCATTGCTACTGTGCAGATCTCCTAGAAACAGCTGTCTGCTGAAGTTTGCTGTATCTGCAAATATTTAATGAAATCCTTATAGAAGCTGTGGCTGAAATTAAAGCTGAGAGAAGAGTCTGGTAGGATTTGAAAAGCCCAATTCAGCGAGAGTCATGAGAGTCTCTTGAAGCAAAGCTCTCTGAAGTGGTACAGTCACTGCTCTGGATGAACATATGTTTGCCTTGTCCCTGTAGGAGTGGAGCACATTCCCCACCCAACACACAGTCTCGTTGTTCTAAAGAGGGATTTTCTGAGCATCAGCATCTTATCCAAATGCTAATCCTGAAAGTATTGAAGCAATTCTCTAAAGACTATTATTTTTCCAATACTTATTAAGAGTGCTATTCTGAACACTGTTTTTCTTTTCATCTATCTACAAAACCTGCAAGAGATTTTCCTATTTAGGGTGTGAGTCTGCACCTTTGAATTTAGTAGGAATGTTAGTACTGAAATAATATAAATTCAGATTTTTTTTTACATGGTATATGAAATAGGACTTTTCCAAAAGCCAGGACTTACAAACATCATGTATTTTCCCCCTTTTTAAGGGGAGTGGCGTAACAGTGTTGCCAGAAAAGAAATATTCCCTGTTCTCTTTCCATTTCTCTCTTGTACACACACATTTATAGTGAATGTCAAGAAAACTGTGGCATAAATTACCGTAACTGAGAGTTTAGAAATTGCCCAGAACTATAAAAATGTTGGACTGAAACCAGTCAGAAAGAGCTTCTGACTTGCTGAACACTGACTATGAGCACTACAGTGGAAGAAGATGGACATGGAGCTTGCAGTAAGAGACTGGCAGCCTCTCTAGGGAACTCTCACTCTATGACTGAAAATATCCCACATAACACATATCCCCAAAGCCATTTGGGCTGAGACATAGATCTCTTCCTCCTGGTACCAGAGCTGGATTTCTGCACATTGACAGCAGCAGTGTTAGTGCTACCAGCCATCACACTTAGCCCTTCCCTTTCTAGGTAATTCCATTGGTATAATGCCATATTTTCTATCTGAAGATCAGTTTTATCTCAGAGTTAAAGCCTCCAGTGTGATGTTTGCAGAGGTCTGACAACCCAGGATTTACCTGGAAAGTGTGGCTGCAGGCAGAAGAGCCAATGGTAAATGTTGTGGGTAAGCAGGAAGATCCAGACATCAAGGCCTTCGGTTGTAAGCACGACTGCATTGCAGCCTTTATGCCATGGTTCCCGCCACATCCTGTCTCCTCTTTGCACCATGTCTTGCTTCCATTACATCTCTGTTTCCATCTTCAAACATCAACATTGCATGGGTGTGGTGTGGTTTTAAACTGCCCTTGTACTTCCTTCATTTTCGTTCAGGGAATACCAACACATTTCTCCAAAATGTATTTTCTTAAGACTTTTATTTAAGAGCAATATATTTATGTTACAGACATCAGATTTGAGTTTTTCACAATCAGCATCAGCAGAATGTGTCAGAATAAGGCCGGGAACATCTTGGCATATCTGTATTCCTTTTCCCATACATGCAGGAAAGGGGTGGATTCAAGACACTGTGACTCTAATTTACAAGCAGCTTTCAGAGTTTCTGTTTCACATTTAAGGCGATGACTCCCTTAATCCTGAATATTTTCCTGTAGTCTTTCAAATGCTGATGGTTATTTGGAAATTAGACCAGCAGCATCAAATTTTTATGGGAAAATTTTGTTTAGGATTTACTTAGTTCTTGAGGAGTATATGTGTTACTGTGGTTCCTTTCCCATAGAACTCACAAGGAGGATGCTGCTTAACACCCCAAATGTTAAAAAACTAGTCGTCTCTTCTAGAAGCGAATCTGCAGAGAGTAAAGTGACCCACGATGATTCATAATTTTCTGGGAATAAACAACCCAAGACTGTGTCATCAGAACAGGCAAATACCATAAGCACAGCAGTTTTTCTAGCATCCACCTGAGGTTAAATAACTTGCTTGAATGTCATCCAGACAATTCTGTCATGGCTGTGAGGTCACTGTGGCAAACGATAGATGATAATGTGTGAGTTCAAGGACATAGCTGAGCTTTATATATTTTGTTCCTGGCTAAAAAATACTTCTGTCCTGTATTGATCCTGTTATTATCCCAACATGAAATTGGGAAATAGCCAATAAAATGTATTTCTCAGAAGAAATGAGAAAATAGTGAGGAGCTTTCATGCTCTTTCTTAACTGAGAGGTTCAAATACCTCTGCAGATTTTCCTTTGAATTTACTGATTTTTTCCTTTGAGCTTTTTGCAGGTGGAAATTTTCCTGGGAAAAAACAGGCTCCTAAAGAGAAGTAACCGCATTGTTGCAACAGCTGAAACCTTGGAACCATCCACAAACATTTTCACAGGCTGAAGGAGTAGCCAGGCAATAGGCGTTTTCAAATTGTTGCTATCTACCTTAAATCATCCAGAACAGCCCTGTGTATTCCCAGCTTTTGGCCCGAGGTGTAGGTTTCTTGGGCCTCCTGGAATAACTCCAAATCCCGACCGAGATGACGGTGCCAAGGCCTTAAGTGCTGCAGCCCTGCTTCTATCGTTGCACAGAGCCAGGGAAGAAAAGCGACCTGGGTCCTGCCAAGCAGACCACAAACGACTCGCTGAGCCCATTCTTGCTTTGTTTCCCTTAAAATAGGGGTTCTCTTCTTTTCCTGACCATGTTTTTTACCCGCATGTGATTCTGATTTGTTCCCAAATGTGAAAGGAGACCCGAGTGGTCTGTGAAACTGCGGGGGCCAGAGGCTTGTCTGGTGAAAGGAAAATCTCATGCTTGCTTTCCCAGCTCTGATGGAGCTGGCGGCCATCTCCAGTAACAGGTAGATCACCATCCTTCTGGGAGCACACCCCACATACACAGTGTCCCAGGTTAGGCCAGTCCCAGGATTCCCGCTTGTTAGTCACCCCAGTGACAGCAGCAGAAAAGGCTCCCTTGGGATGCACATCCCTTCTGACCCATGCCTCATCCTGCTTTGCACTGCTCCTTGCAGTGCAACAAAGGCATGGGCTCTGCCGGGCTGGAGGCAGCCAAAGAGAAGGAAAGCATTAGGGTCAGTAAATAAGTGCATGTTAAAAGTTAACGCCATCAGTCAAAAGCCTCAGAGATGGAACATTATCAATCTTTGAAAGTTATTATGCAGAAGCAAGCTGCTGAGTGCATAAATATTTTATAGATCTTAAAGTATTGAACAGTTATTGGAGCTGGGATTTAATCTCTTTCAGCCTGACTTGACAAAATAACAAAAAAGGGGATGATAGTGAGAAAACAGGTTACAAACTGGTATGATGAAACCTTGGAGTCTATCCAGAGAGTCCATTCTTCTCCCATACTGGTAATTGTTGTAATTCAGTGACTTTAATGAAGTTACTTTTTATTCACACACAAAATAAGCAGGAAGAGAATATAGTACAAAGCTCTTTATTAATCTTTGGAAGGTTTGCTGTATTTGAACGTCATCTGTGTTGTAAGGTCATCTTCTACGTGGTAAATATTCCTAGGGCCCTTCAACTGCAGATGTAGACTTCATTTTGTCATGAAACCAAAGGGATAGACTTGATATATGAGGGCCTCTGCACATGCCCTAAAGTTCCTTCCACAAATACGTAGGAAAATTCTCAAAGTTTTCCTGAAGGAGTGCTTTATACTGTGACTATGACCCTTTACATCACCATAATTGCTTTATTTGCCGTGTAAAATTTTTTAAAAGTTGGGAAATGCCCCAGTGTTGCTTTCCCAATGATAAGACTGACCTTCTCCCAGCTGCACAGAAAACCTCATGCGTTTTCTCACCTACACAAACAAGGATGAACCCACTAAACTGCAAACTGGGCTTTGCAAACCCTTTGCTTTTGTCTGTTTCGTGCGTAGCACGGAAAGGACTTTGCTGATGGACTCTGGACAATTAAAATTTGCTGACTGCCTCAGGAGCAACTGCTGCAGCACCTCCACGTCCCACAGGTGGCCCACGCCAGCTGCCTGCAGTGGAAGGTTCCCGCAGAAGGGCTCATCATACGGGATCAGGGCCTGGTGCTCTGCGGGTTCATGGCACATGGAAAGTGGAGCTGCCTCAAATGGAAACACAACGTCCACTGCTTTCCATCAAGTGGGAACGGTTTGCCCTGCCTGGAGAATGTCCCTGGAAAAATCTCTCTTCCTTTCTGGGAAGGGAAAACAAGCCCTGCCAGGCCCAGCCACCAGGAGCTCTGACTCTTCTCTGCTGTGACTGAACCCTCCACAGGCTCATAGCACAGAAAACGGCCTGCCCTTAAGCACAGCCTGACAAATGTGTCTGTCTTCTTTCTTTTACATTTTTGGGATTTTTTTTTGTTTGGCTTTGGTTGGGTTTTTTTCCCAAATCTCTATGTGTGTAAGACAGGAAAGTCCGCTTTCCTGGAGTCACTTTATAAATTAGTTGACCAGCTTTGACCCTGGGGTAGAAAGACAAACTTCTCTACTAATCTACTAGAAAAGGGTCTCATTCAGGTTAAAGGGACGCTGGTTTCCAGCTCCTGTTTCTACTGAATATTGCCACAGATTTTCTAATGCAAAACACTAGAGCAGATTTTTGCCATAAAGGTTAAAAATATGGGTTTTTCAGGAAGCGTGTTGCTTTCTGTTACTTTTAAGACTTACCAGCCTCGGTCATACTGATGAGAGGTGCCCATGGAGCATTTGTACCAGCACTGACTGGAGAAACATTGGGCATGATTAGACTGTGTCTGTATGACAGCAGTGTAGCTTAGATTCCATTAAATTAAATTAGACTTCCCATTAAATTAAATTAGTCTCCTCTTTACTTCTTGGGCTCACCTGACACAAAGAAAATGAATTGCTGTGATTTACATGCTGCTTTGGCTTGTACCATCTTTCAGCCGCTCGACATGTAAGATGCACACATTTAAATCCATGTAAAATAAAGTGAATGAAGGTGGATTGAAGGAAACACTGAAGTATGGAAGATTTGGTGACTTCTGCAGGAATTTGTCCTACCAGTCTCAGTCCTGGCAAAGAGGGAAGCCATAGTGGGTACAGCAGGATTTCTCCATCCCTGCCATCCCCTACAGACATAGCCCTATTGCCACTTCTGGGTTTCTTCAGTTTCCCTGAAGGATGTGGAATGTTTTTATGGATTCTACCTCCCTTCTTCATCGTCCCTTACTCCTACCCCTAAGGCAAGCATGGAATAACATTCCTTTTGTTACCTCCAAAGAAAAACTTGTAACATTTTGTTCACTCATTAGCAATTTTTGGTGCTTGTTTCCCTGCTGTGTATCAGTGAAGCCGGGTAAAGAAAGAGACTACTTCGTTTTGACTTTCTGCCTGCTCAATATAACTCTCCCTCTTTTATGTAACAGCACAGCAATATTATTAAGAAATATTTACCGCATTTAAGCAACAGTTTCCAAGAGCAGCTGGTATAGAAACATTCTGTTAAACTTTAGGCTGTGTTTTATATTTTTAAGTTACTTCTTCACAATGTAAATTCTGACTCTGGAAATTTCCTTCCAATGGGAAACGCACTTGAAGCAGCTGTTCTTTTGAAGCTGGCACACCAGATCAAGCTCTGTGTTAGATAAAGAGTGTTTCTCATATCTCCATTCAGAACAGTCAACATTTAAAGGCTCAGCTAGATATCTTCCAGCTTCAGCAGTGCTCGTGAGAGTACAGTCAGCCTGTGCCTTCCACTTGTATACTTTCAGACTTCCAGGACTTTACAAAGCTTTAGGGGTCCAATACTCTGTCATACACTATTTGTGAGTCTGCCTTCACCCAGGCAAGATAATTGCCTGGATTTTGCATTTTCTCTGATTCTTCCTCACATCCTTTCTTTCTTCTCTTTATTCTTTGCTCACAGACACCTGCTTGCTAATGTCTACATATTAGAGGGGAACATCTTGTTTCCTCCATTTCTGCCATGTGTGTATTCAGGAACTGTTCTGCATGATGCTGAAGTTCTCAAAAGCCTCAAACTTGGGCTACAAGAAATCCTACATTGTTGAAATTTAACTTTATCTGAGAATCCTGCCAAATAAGGCTGAATTAAGCTCAGTATCAATGGTGTTGGAGGGAGTTCAACGTTCTGCAGAACAAGTCCCTGCCTGTGTAGGGCACTCCTGGAAAGGTGCTACAGTTCTGCTCCAGGGAGCTGAAGGTACTGGTTGCATCACAGGATCCTTTCTATTATAAATCCTCTAAATCACTGAGTTTTCATAAGAAAATATTATTAAAATGCAAAAGATACATCAATATGCTAGCACAAGTTAGTGCTGTGTTTCCTTTTTGTTGTGCTACACTCTCTCATTGTAAAATAAGTTTGATTTCATACAGCACAAAGTTGATTTACCTCTTCTGCCCATAAAGCAGAATTTTTTTCCACATAAAGATGGCATTCATCAATATTGATTTCTTACTGTTATATATACTGTCATTATCAGCTCAGTGTGTCTTTATCAGTATGGGCCAACATTTTTGGTCCTAAATGCAACAATATGAGTAAAAACAGTTTCCATTTTAGAGGTGTAGAGTGTAAAATGTAGCTCCTGGGATTCACTGGGAGGGGAGTTGTCCAGCAGAACAAGAACTCAGGAAGTTTTAAGACTCTCCAGACTCCCAGCTGAGGGAGTTTCAAGACAGGTGGATGTAATAGACTACAGATGCCATGAGATGTTAGCTGTTGTCTCAAGCGGTTTGGCTGCAGAGCTGCACTGCCTTGCTCATGCATGGCCCTGCAGATAACCAACAGCCCTGGCCCCTGCATGCACAGAGCAGAACCAGAGCTCCTCTGTGCCTCATCTACAGAGGAAGATAACAGCCATGGCTGGTGAGAGATGTCAGAGGCAGCAGAGGATGCCACAGGGATGATAAAAGTGGGGGTCATGACAGCCAGACACCAAAGGCTTTGGGTGCATGGCAGGAGCTGTGAGGACACTCCCGGCTGTCCTGTGTGGAGGGGTGTGATCCCTACACTCTGCCTGTCCTCAGCCCTGGACTCAGCTCAGCAGGAGTTATGCCGTGTAACATCTGCTCTTGTTGTCAGGTCAAAGAGATAGTGAAAAAAGTAAGATAGGTTCACAGCCCAAAATACGTTATAGCTGGGTTAAAATGGCCAGTGAAAGATTTTGTATTTGAATACACATGTTCACAGAAGTTAGACTAATAATCTGATTCAGGCCAAGAGATTGATAGGAGCGGAGAGGATTACAGAGTGTAAAATGAGCAATCGTGAACAGGTGGACAATGCAAATGATAAGATCTCAGAGACTGCAGTTAGTGAGAGAAAAATAGATTATCTCAGAATTAAAACATAAATTGGAGCACTGACATCTGGGAAATAAAGACCCACGTGAATATTAGGTGGCAAATATGGAACAGTTTGTCCCATATCTTAAGAAACACTATACAAGTCTGATGAGTGGAGTCCTTTTGTACGCTGCTGCACATACTTTAAGGCTCAGCAACTTAGAAAGTACCTAGGAAGTCTTCCCTCAGATTTTTTTCCTAACAAAATTTCAAAACATAGTCCAGTATATTTTTCACTCACTGCTTTGGCATCATGATGTCGTACACAGTTTAAGAAACTGAACCAAAGAAAAAAAAATATTTAGTAATACATACTAATCCTGTGCTGTTTAGGACCTTGGCAAAAATGCCACAGAATACATGCTTTTCAAGACTCCTAGCTCTGGTGAAGCAAGCCCATGCATGTAGCTTGTGGAGATTCTAAAAACCTTCAGTGCCACTGCAGAATGTGTTTTAAATGGTCTCTAGTCCCCAGTAATATATTTTCTGGTTTCCTTCCAGGCCTCTTCATTGCTATCTCCACATGCTGCAGAAATCGAGTACTTGTGTACGTGGGAGGTGTGGTGTAGCACGGATTTATCACGCCAAAACAGAGCACTCCTTATTGGAGGCAAACTGCTAATACCTCTGAAAGGCTACGGGGCCTGCTGGAAGGAACTTAAATCATCCACTGGTATTTATTTCATCTCAAAGTTATGCATGCAAAATAGCCATAAAAAGGGTGGCTCGATGAATCTTTCCTGCCCTGAACTTGCACTGCACCTTCTAGCTGACCTGCCTCTGGCCCAGACACATGGCACATGAACTCTCCCACCCCTGTCCTCCTCCCTCCTCCTCAGGGGCAAAAGAACGACAGTGGGAAGCTCTCAGCTGCAAACCTGCTGTCAGTATCCTTCGAGATGTGCGATCCTCTGGCAGGGGCCCAGTGGCCCAGCAGTGCCCGGCTGGCCCCTGCCTGCTCCTTGTCTCAGACTTCCCATGCAGGGACACCATCCCCAGTGCCGGGATCCCTCTGGCAGCCCCAGCTGGGGCCCTGAGCAGCAGCATTGCTGCTGCCTAGGGATATTTAGCTGAGCTTGAGGGGTTTGCTGTTCTCACCTCACGCCGCTGCCCAAAGCAGTTGTTACGTCTCAGCCCAGATGCTTTGTTTCAGAGGCAAATGCCGTGATTCCTTGTATACATTTGCTTTCTCAGCTTGTCAAGCACTTAAGTGCCTTTCATCTTGAAGTATCCTAAATGATAATATGTACTTATATAGCTTAAGCTCCTCTAATGAATGAGGTTCTTCATAAACACTTGGTAATTAAGTCTCACAACAGCCCGATGAGCTGGGAACAACTCAATGCAGTGGTGTAGAGGGATGAGCTGAGGCTGTGAGGAGACAGGCAGGGTTCAGGCTGCCAGCTCGACTCACGAAGCTCAGTGGCAATGAGGCACTGGGAGCTGTCTGCACCGAGAACAGTTGCCCTTATGTCCACAAGGAAAGAGCACAGAAACCAGACTTTTTCCCAGAAATTCATCTCCATATGAGTGAGGATAGTGAAAACTGAAAGGTTTCTGCTTCCTTAGTGCCTGCCCACTACCTCTGCCCAGAGCTCGTGGTGACCCAGCCCACTCCCTTGCCCCACTGTTGATGCTATGGGTGGTGGGACAGGGACCCTGTCACCACTGCCAGGTCCTGTGGGGCAGAGACACTGGACTTGGTCATCACAGCCTCCTGGGAAATTCATGCCCATTTTGGCCAGGGAGTGACAAGAGGTTTCTAGGCAAGTGTCAATTGGCTTCAGACGTGTTCTTGAAGGAAACAGCAAAGAGAAATGTTGATATAGTCAAGCGAGCATTTCCCATCTGAAAACATTCCAGCCAAAGGAAAAAAGAAAAGTGCTAAACAGGTCTGCCCATAGGCTTCTCTTGCTCTGGCTCTTTCTTTTACCTTTCTCAGCATTGCTGTCATCTGTCACTGGCAGCTCTACTGTGGGAATTTCCTTTCTCTCTGACATTTTGCAGCACTCTCAGCACTGAGACAATCAGGAATTGTGCGTATCACAACTCTAGCTTTCAGCTAAAAGAAAGGACCTCTTCTGCAAGGTCTTTCATCGTGTCTTCCACAGTGTCTCTTCCAAAGATATAATGAAATCTGCTTGCTTGAGTCAAAGAAATTGGCACTGCTCAGACACATGCAGCTGCTACCATTCCTCTAGCGGGTTCTTATACAACTTCCAGATACTGAAGTACCCTTTGTGTGTGATTTTCCTATCTCTTTGCTTCTGCCACTTTTCTTTTACTAACCCGTAGGATTCAGGTATCCTGCTGAGGTGTCATACAGTAATGTTGTTGCCTTCATCCCATAATGCCCATGAAGAAATAAACCTACCCATTTCTCATTTTTCTGAGCCCTGAACTCACCCACTCCAGCAGTACAGCAGGAGTGTGTTCTGCCTTGCCGATGCAGTAAAACTAAGACAGCTACAAAGCATTGTGGGAAAAAATCTGTCCTGTGCTCTTCCCAGCTCTCTTGTGGGTTTGCTGGTGCTGCCAAGGTGTGTTTTGGTGGCATGTCCTGCCTGCCCTCCTGCCCTGTGGGGGTGGTCCCCCCTTGCTATTTGATTGCTCCTTGCTGCATCTTTCAATTCAGTTTGTGCTTTTGTTCTCCTGCCCCCTCCCCCCTTCATCTGCTTCCCTCTGTGCTGAGGGTTTTCCTGCCCTCTCAGCCCTGCTCCCCATTTCTGTTCAGCTCAGCAAGCCCCGGGCCTGCCTCAGTCCCCAGCAGGAAGGGACACCAGCCCTGTCCCCTCGGCACACACTCAACAGCAGAGTTGCACTAATGCTTTCCTTTGCCTCCTTTCTCTCCCCGCCCTCTGTCTTGAGGCGAGATCTGTCTTTCCTTTACCAGAGAGTGCGAGCAGAGAGAAACCAGACTCAAGGCAAAATTCCCATTAACTTCAGTGAGGGCAGGATTTCACCTCAAGTGTTTCATGTTCTGGGCACTGGACAACAACATGAAAGGACTCCACACTTGTAAAACCTGAGACGCCACAGCCATTTAAGCCAAGCAAATGCAGATGCAGTCCCTGGTGCCCCCTCTAAGCCCCTCTCCACAGCCACACTTGCTCCTCCAAGACCTGCGAAGGTCATTAATCTCTCCTCTTAGCTGTTTATTGTTGCCATGTTGGCAGCTATTGCTGAGCAAGGAGTTACCCCTGCAAAGCCTGAGCTGGGCTCTGACTGTTACTGCTGCTGTCCAGCAGTACCTGGAGCCTTGTTGTCTTCCAAGTGGGCTCCCCTTCAGTCCAGCCTTCCCCATCTTGTCTGTGTTATTGCTACTGATGAGGTTTTTCAAGCCTCTTTAACTGCTTCAGTCATGCAGGTTCCTCTGGCTTCCTTGGATACCCATTTCCCCAGCACTCCTGTGTCAAATCAGTGAATTCCTGAAATCCTGCTATGTCTGCCTTGCTCTCCAGTTGCCTTCTGATGATCTGTCTTCAGTTTTACCTCCACTGCTGCCCTGAGTACCAGCAGGCACCCACCAGCACCTACATCTTGCTGCAGATCACAGCACTGCCTCATGGCTGGTCTGCCACTCAGGCACTGCCCACTGTCCTACAGTCGCTTTACTCTCGGCTCCTCTTATTGCTGCAAGCCACTGATCTATCCCAGCACTGTGACCCCTGTGGCTGCTGACAGCCTTTCTGTCATCTTGCCCTGGGGTCCAGATATTGCTACTCATTGGTCTCTTGCTGAGCTGGTGGTGTTTTGTCCCTGGGAGGACTGCTGCAAGAGCATGGTATTTCCAAGCAGACATCTCTTCTTGTCTGTGCAGTTTTTGCTCCTGGCCCTTCACTGTCATTCCTGCCTTTCACTTGTTTGGTTGGTACCCAGGGGTTTTGTGCTCAGATTCCCCTGGTACTGAATTATTTGAATTTTCCTGCACTGCGTTACAACCTACTGTCTGAGAAATGTACCTTGCATTTCATGATCTCAGTTCTTGCTTGAATGCCTTCCATACAGCCCATTTTTTGAAAGACAAGTAACAAATTAACATGGCCATGTAGTTAGTTCCTTTAAAATGGAACAATTCAGTTCTGACTCTGTTTTGGGCCTGGTATTTTCCTGACCTGATCACTCAATGGTCACACTGATGTACATCAGCTGAGCATCCTATTCCGGCTGGCAGAGATACTCACTGGCTTGCCTGAGTGTTCATCTCCTGGTGCCAGTCTGCTGGGACTACTGCTCTGCCTATTGCCACGGTCACAGATGGTCTCTGTGCAGCAACAGGGAGTTTCCTTGGCACTATTCCTTCTACGAGTGACCATGGGCTGCCTTACTCTCTAGAGCACCTGGAGTTCTTCAGTACTTTGTTAGATGCCTGGACATGAAACATGGTTTCATCATGTGTTAAAGGCTATCTATTTTCCTCAGAGGAATGCAGCTTGGGAGTTGTTCTAAGGGCAGTATCTTATTTTCTACTGTAGTACTAAAAAAAAAANNNNAAAAAAAAAAAAATCATGTAGTTGCTTAGTGTAATTACATATGTCATCAGAACCTCTCTGGGGTACTAGCAATGCTCAAAACCTCTAAGTTGAATAAATGGACCTAAAGAAAATGGAGGAGAGAAACTCTTCTCTTGGTCTTGCTCTACCCCACAGTATACTGGGACTCTGTCACCAAATTCCCAGGGCTGCTGAAATTTGTTCTGCTTTGTTCACAGTCGTCCTCCTGTGGCAGCAGGCTGGAGCTCTGGTTGCCCCAGAGAGACTGAGGCCCCCAAGGTCTCCCCGTGCCCGCCCCTGGGCTTTCCAGAGCGAAGACAGCTGCCTGTCTGTACAAATGGTCAGATTTCTTCTTTTGGTTGGGACTTGCCAATCAGCGTCCTTCAGAAACCAACAGATATCAGATGCAGAGGATTAGCATCAGGCCAATTTTGCCCTAATGTTCTCCTCTTGACCTTTGTGCTGAGGTTGCAGAATGCAGACACACATTCTTAGTGACTTCGTCTGTCACACTGCTCTGTCTGCAATACCCCCCAAGATGCTGGGGCTGCAGCACCTCTCTGGCTGGCTGGATGCCCAGTGGCATTTCTGCCAAACTTTACTTGCCAGGAGCTGTGTCGGCACTGGTGGGCGGCTGAACGGCTCATCCGTCTCAGTAAGCCCATTGCTGCACGACTCTTCCTACACTATTAGGTATAATCATATTATTTAGTCATTCTTTTCAATATTCAGTTTACCTGCCTTCAGACAGTGGCAGATGCTGTGTCTACCTGACAGTTTTCTCCCTGCCACAGGCAGACCCAGACTCCTTCTGGCACTGGAGGATGAATGATGCCTGTTTCTGCAGACCTTCCTGTCCTTTATCACTGCCTTGAACAAACAAGTGGTCTGCAGCTCTGCACTCATGGATGCACTCTATAGAGCAGGGCAGGGAGACCATCTCTAGCTTCAGCCACATCTTGGGCTCTCAGAGGCTGTGATCCACAGGGCCTCCCAGGAGGATCATTTAGATAATGCCCAGAGTTCACCCATCCTCTCTTCTCCAGCAGAAGCAGTGGCTGTAATGCTCGAGAACAGCTCTGTCTACAGCTCTCTCAACAGCCAGCTTGATTGCCCTACTAGCCACAGAATGGGTTTGTGACCCAGCTCTTGGTGGCTTTTCTCCACCCAATCCAGCTGTTCTGCAGTGCTCCATTCACCTTGTTGCACCCACAACCAGAATAGGGGTTTTTTTCCAGACAGAAGAGGACAGACAGCTTTCCCTGGTGTCCTGTGTCTGTTCTGCCCTTGTGTCCATTTTTTCCCCAGGGCAGTTTTGTGGCTCTCACTATTTTGAGGCATTTAAATATGGTTTAGAACTGGTTTTTTTACTGATCATTCCTGCAAGCTGGAAGCACATATATCACAAACAACCGTCATTAACCAGGGAATATTTAATGTCTCCAAATTCATAGATGATGCCAGATTTCTCATCTTTGTAGTACAAATCTCAATTTTCCTCTTGGGCAGTTTCATCTGCCTGGAACAGGCCATTTGTCTGACACTGTTATCCACTGGTTCTGTGGTTTGGATATTATTCCTTGCTGAAGTCTCACTCACTCCTTGTTAGTTCCTCTGTGTGTTGAGAGCAAGAGCAAGTAAGTAAATAAAAAAGCTTTACCTTCGTTTTCGTCTTTTCATGGCTATGGCTCTGTACAAGCATTCAGGTTATGCCCCCACTTGCCCCCTGCTCAGAGTATCTCTACTGCCTCTCTACCTTCTGTAGCTACTCTCAGAGTCTATCTGTTAATCCTATAAGCTACGAAGAGCACGTCTCGAGTGCTGGGGACAAAGCTGGGAAAATAAAGGCAATGATATACAAAGTTGTTGCACCTGTGGCAAACACTGAGCCATGGGCACAGAGATTGACCTTTTACTTCCTTCTCCGAAATACTCTGCCTTGCAGGCTGCTTTCCTCCCCCAGCTTCCAAACAGGTTCATATATCCAGTGTCTAGCTCAAGACCTCCTACCAGCATGACCTCCTACCTTGAAATCACTTATTTTATTAAAACATTCCTCCAAGGTAGTCTGGGTCTGTTTCACAAACAGGGAACCACAAATTCCAGAAGTTCAACTCTTCACTCAGGGGAGAAAATAAAATTAAAGTTAATAAAAAAAATCCCTTTTTTTGGATGAAAGCAAGTGATAAGGAGGTGAAGAATGTTTTATTCCTGTATGATAGGAGAAGAGAAAGCTTTAGATGCTCAGATAAAATGGCAGATTAGAAAGTCAGACATTTCTAATTTCTAACATAAAACCAGCATAACAACATTTCCTTGGGCGGAGGATGGGGGATGTTAGAGGGTGGAAAGGGGAGTAGGAAGGGAATGCTGGGACATCAAGGAATTTGGACTTTGTAAATATTTCGTAGAGTAAGAGCTACTTCCATGAGGCTCTTCTGTTTACTTCATCTAGGCAACACAGGTGCTTGCAGATCCCCCTCCAAATGTATTGCGTGTCTTGTATCAGGGCAGAACCTGCTGTTATCTTGAACGAATAGAGTTCTGTCTGTCTGTCTACTGTAATGAGGAGAAACCACAACTTCTTAGAAGTGTGCTTTGGAAAAGTAAATAAACAAGGAAGAAAGAAATTGTGGCCTCTAAGGGAGTTCTGAAGTCTGAGTGGACAAGAAGGCTGAATATCAAGTTTCTTTAATTTCTGTATTATGCATTTTTCTAAGTAGCAAGAAAAAAAAATACAAATTTAAAATAAAAACTATCAGTAACACAAAGAAAGAAACGTGCTCGAGACTGAAGGATTTGTGTCAGCATCTGAAGTTGGGGATTGAAAACTAGGTGGCTGAGGTCATTCCACTTTATGAACCCAGCTTACGAACAGTATACACAGCCTATGAACAAGTGCAAAACCTGGAGTCACATTAACAGTGTATTTCATTCCTGAACATTGAAACAAAAAGGGGTCCTCACAGCACATGCACTTTAAATATATGTGGAGGGCCTATGTGACACAGAAATGACAACACTGGAAATACAGAAAATGAGACTGAGCAATATTTACACTACCTTTTTTTTTTTACAGGAGTGAAGGGTTAAATTTATTTAATGATACACTGATTTGGTTAAGGATATGGGCTTCATCACCTTTCCAAAGCTCTCTGAACTAATAAAATTAATAAAATATTTTCATAGAAACAAATTCTTAGTGTAATCTGAAGCCATTTCTCCCAGTAAACATATTTACTTGTTAATGCAAGTAAGAACTCCCTTGCTTTACAGTCAAAACTGAAATTAAAAAATTTAATGGACTGTTCCTTCAAATCTTTGGCACCCTTCTCTCCCATGCACCTTCTTGTCCCAGCCAGGAGGTCAGAGCTACCCAGTAGTGCACAGGGATTAATTGTGACAGTTATTAACAAACCTGCTCTGCTCTCCACATGGAAATGGAGAGCTGTTTCTGCAGCCATATATTGGCCTCATGCTTTTTGGTTGAAATTAGCAATCACAGGAAGCTTAAGGGCAGCTCTACAAGCACAAAGTTCCTCACCATCTCAAAACCCAAGGCTTATGCCTCTCAAATCCAGTGATGTTTCTGAGACAGCCAGGTGTGAACACACCAGTGCAATGCTCTGCAGCAGCTGAAGGGACAAGCAGCCTGCAAGAGCCCTTGGGAGAGAAACAGCAGGAGAACCAGAAGTCAGTGTGCCACTGCCTCAGCCCTCAGAGCTCCTGCTTCTTGAGTGCTGCAAGACACACCGGGGCCCGGTGGTCTCATTTCTGAGAGGATGCGGTGGAACTGCAAAGAATAAAGGATGCATGATGCAGATCAGAGGTCTGGAAAAGCATTTGTAGAGGGAACCTTCTGTGGCTAGGATTTTCAATTTCAGAAGTGAAATTATTTCTCTTTTATATGGCTGTAATGAAAATCTGTGAAATTATGAATGGTTTTTAGAAAAAAATAGAGAAAATTAGATGCTATTTTTCACAACAGAATTAGAGACTGCCGAAGTGCTTATCCAACAGCAAGTTTAAAACAACCAAACATCAGTCCTTTTTCTTATAGTTCTTAATTACTCTCTGAAATCTGTTGTCACAGGATAGGGCTGAAATAATAGCTGAGTGAAAAAATAAATTGATTTGTTATTTGAAATTGAGCACTACCATAGCTGATACGCATACCCATGCGTGATGAGCCCAGTGCTTCAAACTGAACTACTTATTGCAAAATTCCTTAAAACACTGTTATAAAATGTGAGGATGCTAGGAATCTCATTCTGTAGTTGCCCCTTTCTCCATGGAGCCCTAACATGGCCTAAAACACACTAGGGACAGGACTGGGGGCTGAAGGGGCTGGGTCTGATCCAATTTCCTAGTTTCTGTATTCTTTAGAGAGTTACAGGCAACCATGTGAACATCTTCATGAATATAGAGACTACAGTCATTGATAACTTGGAGTTGTGAGGAAGGAGTGTAGAGGAAGATCACGACAGCAGATCTGATTCCTCGGGACTTGGGCGCTTATTCTTCATGTCGGATTTGCATTCAAACTCAGCTTAATTCAGTAGTCAGAAGGTGAGTGAACAGTGATGATGGTATCTTTTTGGAAGACACTTATGACCTTCACCTAGCTGATGACACAAACAAAGAACATGCCAATGATTTACATGAATCATAGCACAAAATGCTTAGGTTTGTTCCACCAAAATTTCCCACAAGGTAATATTGATCTGAGGTTGCCTTTAAAATAAAAATCTGACCACTTAGACTTAAAAGGTCTCTTAACCTTGGGAATGATAATTAGAAGCTCTTTTCCCTTCTCTGACCCATGTTTGTTTAGTTGCATAAAATAACTTCGAAACACTGCTGTCTTTCTGTCAGGTCAGACCATTTTTATCTGAGCTTTCTATCAGCTCAGATAGCAGCAGTTCTGTGACAAATAAACCTCTCAGGAATCATGGACCAGAAAGCAAATGAGAGATCATAGATAGGTGGTGGATGAAAGTATGTTACCAAATTGTGATAACTTTCAATCCTAATGTGGCACCCAATGGACAGCCAATGTGATTTCATGCTAGTCTGGGCCTGCAGATGTTACAGAGAGAGCCAGCCTCTGCAAGGTAAATTAATCTAATTTACTTATACCACTTCTAACAAGGACCGAGGACAAAGTAGAAGAATGGAATGACACAGAGAACTTTTAAGGAAAGAGAAAACCTTTCACATGTTGAGGACTAGTAGCAATCAAAATCTGTTCTTAGCTGATGGCTGTGCTCATTTCATGTCATAGACAAATTGGACCAGCACAGCCCAGATGGATTTGCTTTGGGTGTCTGGACAAAACCAAGGACTTATGATGTCACAAAAGCCACAAGGCTTTATCCTGATGACACTAGTTCTTTGGGCCAGAGCTCATGTCCTAATAGTGGGACAGGGAGGAAAAAGCTGGACCCTCTCTGCAGTTTCTTGGTGGATGGGTAGAAAGACCTGTCCTTCAGCATGCTCATTTCAGCTCAGCTGTACATGGCACCTAAGTCCAGTAAGGGGAAAACCTTGGGCAGAAAAAGAAATACTGTTCTGTTCATTTTCTTCAACATGTCAATCTGTTTTGCAATCTCATACATTTGTAGAAAAATTTCTGTGATTTTTTCATGCAATTTGTCACTTGAGACATATATTTTCATTCTTTGAATTTTGGCAGTCATTTCAAGAGTTTCAGCACTGAGAAAAACATCTTATCTCCATAACATCACAACAAAGGAGTTACCTCTTCCAATTTCAGACCCAGTCTAACAATTTATCAGAGCAAATCTTTCATAAGATTTCTGGGTGATTTATTTTTGCTGCCATGAAAATATTTTCTTATTTACAGGTTCAACATTTCTGCTAATGCTGCATTTCAGACACTCTCTGCATGGTGGATGCTTCCACTTCTTCCTTTATGGGTGGAAATTAGTGACAATAGGAACTTTAGCTCTTTGTGCTTTTTCGAAAAGAGGTACTTGTACAGAAAAAAATGTCCTGCATTTCCAGTGTAGTAGTGAGTATACTTGCTTAATGTGTGTTTCTACTGTGCACACAAAATGTATATGCCTTCTCTGGCCAGAAAAAACCCTAATGGAAGAAATTCTTCAGGAGAAGGAGGTATATTACTGTAACTCTGTTGAGTTCTGTAAATAGGTAATGTACAATTTCGGCTCAATTTTTGAAAATTTGAATCGCATTTTAATTTTGCCTTTTTTTCTCTCAAAATTCTTGTTATGACAGCTTGCATATTTTCAAATTAAGACTTATTTCCTTCCCATTTCTTAATATTCCCTGGAGACAGTAAAGCAGCTTGACTACCATTAAACACGTCTTTTACATTGGAGCTGAAATATTCGATTGAATTGGTTGTTTCAGTGACTTAATCACCTAATCCTTTGAGATTCTATTTCTGTGATAGAAATTGTCAGCAAGTTTGGAAGATCAGTTTCATTGCTGGAGACTGGAAATAATCTCCTTCCAAATGACATAAATAGTTGAACAATTCAGGAAAAATATGCTCTGAATGTACATCCAATGCAAACTTTGGCTTAAACAAGTCAGAACATCATGTTTGTTTTTCTTTAAATTCATTTTTGTAGAGCACTAAGTGTCTACTTGAGTTATATTTTAAGATTATGACATTATTAAAATAATGCTTTTGTGCGTATATGCTCAAAGCCCCATCTATGATTTTTTCCCCAAGTGTAGTCTTATATTGCTTAGATTAAAGATAATGTTGCAAAGTGCTCATTTTTAAACAGATGCAATCAATATCACAATCTTCCAACATCTGCCGTGCAGAAGCAGAGAGAACCTGGAGGGTTGAGGCTTTCCAAAAAGAAATATCATGAGTTGAAAGTGAATTAATATTTGGAAACTACATCTCATATATCTGTCTTAAAGATGGATTCTAGATAAAATCTCATCAGCCTTTCTATTTCTATTTAAATAAAACATGTTCTTTAATGGTTAATAACAGCATCACTCCAAATCTATGTATTGGTATACATTCCATGTTTTAAATGGTTTTTATAATTGCTGGTTGGTGAGTTTATACCAAACCTGGCAAACTAGACTAGTGCTCACTCAGCTCCTCGGTTTGGCTGGAAAGAGAGCCAAAACACGTTCTTGAAGCTGAAGGAGAAAACCTGAGTTGCGGCACGGAGCAAGAGCAGAGAGTAGGTGTGCTCCATAAAAAGGTCCTTTGCCTGCTTTTCTAGTAGTATTCACATTTAACACACTAATGTCTTCGGAAGTGGTAATTTTATGGCAAATTTGAGGATGTAAATAGCCAAGTTACGTTACAGCACTAACAGCAGAAAAAAACCTTTTCATAATGCCAGGAATTCTCTTGGAAACTTTGGGTGAGGCCTTTGGGGAGGTAACTGCCGCTGAGGAGGAGGAGGTTTGTGGCTGTGTGGTGAAGGCACTGCTTCCCCACTGCCCACCAACCTGGCCTTGGGGACTGTCATATCAGACATTCCCAGCAAACCCAAAGGGAGGGCACGTCAAACTCAGCATCTGAACATGAGATCCAGTGACTTTAACAGCACCACTGTTTATGGGACCTTTTCCTATGCGATTGCTAGGAAATCAAGGGTTGGCCCAGTGGAAGGCAGCCTGACTCTCTGTGCAGCCCTGGGCTGCACTGAGTGGTGTGGGATGAGACGCCTGGGCTCCTGCTCCATGCAAGAAGTGGAGGGGAGAGAAGAGTCGGGTTCTGAGAATGAAGGTATATGTAAAAGTGAAACAGACGTTGCTACTTAGCATCACAGCAGGTCTGGGGCTTGGTTATTACCCTGAAGAGCTGTCTGGGAGCTCGGCTGAGCTCTGCTGGCAGTGTGAGCAGTGGCAGCACTGTCTGGAGAAGTGCAGTGCACAACACTTCTGAAACTCCACCTTCGGAATTAAACTCACTGCAGCATAAAAATTCACAAAATATTTCAGACTTTGACATAGTTTGACATAGGATTTTATGGTGACCTTAAATGGGTGAGGCTGAAGTGATGTGTCAGGCAGGTGAGTACTTCTCCAGATCTGCTGTGCAACCCACTATGTCGCTAAAAATCTAAACAATTATAATTTAGATACAGCAGAACAGATACTGGATTGTTCTCACCTTTTGTAAAATAAATTCACTGTCAGACTGAGACACTGTATGCCAAGTTTCAGACTGGAGTGCATTTTATGGCTGAGTTATAAACCCCTGGAAGAAGAGGTTTGCAATGTAAATGCTGACATAGCCAGAGCTGTAACAGAGTGAACGGTATTGCAATGATATCTCATTTACCTCTAGCAAGGAGCATATAAGAAAAAATAATAATGTATTCCTTCTGCTACACATCATTTAATCAGTAAAACTTATCTCTGATTTTATTTGGTAGGTTAAAACTACAAAGGTTGTGCATTGATTAGGCAAGAGTAACAATAGTCTGTATGTTCCTCTGCACCACAAGATTTACATATGTACATGTGATAAAACATTTATTTTAAATTTGTTAAAAACTATTTTACAGAAAAGGAAAATTTAGAAAGACTAGAAAAGCATAACAAAAGGTAAGCAAAACTACAGCAGATTATTGCAAATGACCACAACCATCACAAAAGGCACGTAGGGGTGACTGTTGCATGTGATTGAGTACCCAAATAGTACCCGGTGCTGCCTTTTTCCCAGATATGAATAATTTACAGCAGAAACCCCAGAAATACTCTGCTGTAGCGTGACATCTGCTTAACTGAGCAGGAAAGACTTGCATTAAGCTAGCAAGCTAAAAATGGGAGGACAGTCATTCATAGGCAATCTGAAGAGAGCGGTCTGGAAATTTTGGCCACTGACTGCCAGTCTCTGCCACTACCCACAAATGCAGCACGTCTGTTGGGGATGTACGTGGTGCAGAATTTGTTTGATCAAGTTGTCTCTAGCCTGGTCCTGTGTAGGAACCAGTGCCTACGCCTTGGCATTCTGTACTGTGACCTCTCTGATGTCCATTACTGGGTCTGGTTTGGCAAGCTGCACTGCAGAATAAACCTTCTAATTCTGAGAAGTGGTTTTTCAGGCACCGCTGTCATTTCTGGATGAAATATGTTCAGCCTTCTGGAGCAGACAAATAGGTCTACCCATGCAATGTACAACATTTTCTCCTGTCCTTTATAAAACTGAAATGACTAAAATAATATTTCAGGAGAAGATTTTGTTCTCCTTGCTCCAGTGTGCTTTGGCAGTTCCCACGCAGTGAATAGTTTCTCCAACTTCAGTGGAATGCCTCTTGGATGAAGATAGGGCTCACGGTGAATTTAGCTGGCCTGCTGCTGCTGCAGGAATTCAGGAACACGCTCTTACACATTATACAGGAAAAATTACACAAATGTCCAACGACAAGTATATATTGTTGGCATTTTATCCAAGAAAAACTATTGTATACATGAAAGAATGTGTCTTTTTGGCACTAGCTGAAATAAGAACAGTCAAGAATTTGTGGTCTGGGCTCTTTTTAAGTCTTTACCTGATGAAAGCAAGCAACAGCTTCTGAGCATTTTTGCAACACTTCCCTGTATTGGTCCTCTTCCCTGTCCCCTTGCCAACAGTTCTGCACAGCTTGCTGAGTGTCCCCTTGAGCTCCGAGATTACTGATAAATCCTACATTTTTCTGCTTAGGCACAGGAATCAAATCGAAAAACTCAAACTGATTCTCTTTTTTGTAATTTGTTTATTTCTCCACCTACAAAGCAAAGACAGTCTTTACTCTGTAATTTAATGTCCGCTTCTTTTTCCACCAGGTTGGTTTGGTATTTCCTTTGCAAACCTCAATTGTTGGCATTAAAAACTTGGCTGTTTCAACTCTACTGAACTAAAACTTGGCAAGCAGATTGTCAGCTAGCATTTAATTTATTCTACTAAAATATCTTGCTTTTTATGATTAATCTACGACCAGTCTTTATCCCTGCAATCCTCACAACATTTCTAGGTCTCCTGAAAGTGAATCACTGAAAGCAACTGGCTTGAAAACACTGATGACTCCCCTCACAAACACATGAACCAGAGACTGCAGAGTGCAAATTCTGTACCTAAGTGCTGTTATTGTTCTGTCTGTCTGTCTGTCTGCCTGCAGGCAGCCTTTCTTAATGCTTCTCCATATCAGGCCAAAGTGTCTCGGCTGAAACTGAAAGATAGACACTCCTTACCAAAGTCAGAAGGGCAGAGAAGCAAGAAGGCACAGAGTAAATATCTCCTGGTGCAAGATCCGAGCTGTGTCACCTCAGTGCTCTGGCAAGGTGTTTCCTGTTAAAAAAGGAGGCATAGCATAAAAGAGTTTCTACTTCCAGTAATATACAGGAGACTGCAACAACTAATTTTGTTTAAAAATGGTGGGGTCGGGGTGTAGAGAGGCACCATAGAAGCACCATAGAAGCAAAGCTCACCCTAACCCAGAGCAGTAGCTTGTAGCCAGAAGAAAGAATAGGACAAAGTGGCTGTGTTGTAGGGCAGGTGAGTTAGGAAGTAGGAAAAACCCTTTACCACTGCCTGTAAAGATAGCAGTGCAAAGTGTACCCAAGCGCACTTCAATGCTGATAGTCAGGAGTGAAGCAACGTAGCTCTGAAAGCTCACTGTGAGCAAAAGAAGGAATTGGTTTCACAGAATCACTGAATATTCTGAGTTGGGATGTACCCACAAAGATCATTGAGTCCAGCTCTTAAGTGAATGGCCTGTGCAGGGATCAAACGCAGGACCTTGGCATTATCAGCACCTTGCTCTTACCAACTGAGTTAACCTTAGCGATAAGAGACAGTCCTGACCTTTCCTGACCACCAGCTGACATGTCTCAATGTGTGGTGTCTTCAAGCGTGGGCTGACAGTCACTCAGCCCTCTTCCTGGGCGGGTGCATCAGGGTGGCATCCCAGCAGCACGGGGAGCTCACTTTATGTGGACAAACCCTCTGATAGCCAGCCCTGCTGCCATGGCCAAGTGCAGCACATTTGTCCAGAGCCAGCTGGTAATTAAAACCTGATCCCAGGGGAAAAAAAATACATTTAAAGCCAGGAAAAATAAAATACGTGCTTATTTGTAAAAAAAAAAAAAATGTGGGTAGAATAAGGTGGAGCTGCTCAGAGGAGTATAGGAAAGCCATGGAAAAGCAAGTGCAAGTCCCATGCTCCCCAGCTCTGACACCATCACCTCACCAAGGCTATGGAGTTGGTGGGAGCTGCGTTCACTTTGGAAGAGCAGGGGGAACAGGGGAAAGACTTCCTGACCATCATCTTGTCACAAGGTTCCTGGGAAATGTAGCAGACTACCTGATTCCTGGCAAATCAAACATATGAGTAACAGCAGTTTTTAAAGAAAGGCCTCCTCTTTAACTGCCCATTTTGGAGGAGAAGGAGGTATTCAGAGCACTGTGGTTTAGCTACTGGGTAGCAGCTCCATTTTTGGTCTGCTAGCAATGAAAGGCTGCTTAGGTTCATGGTGCACCTTAAGTTCTCGCTGATTGACATGGGAAAAACTGTTCAAAGCCTTCTGTGCCAGGATGGATGACATTATGTGTCTGAACCCAGTTGCAGGGTATTCTCCTGGGATAGGTGGCATACCATCTGACTCATCTGCTAGTAGGGTGTGCTGCTAAGTGACCACAAGTTAAATAAACTTGAATTCCTCAGTCATGACTGAGGGATAATGAGAAAAGTTCCCTTCAGCTCTGCAAGTAGCTTCTGCAGGTGTTGGACATCTGGAACTCCGTCAGCTCCCAAAATCTATTAACCATGGAGAAGAGAACAGACTGAGTAGATTATTGTGGGTTTGGATGAAACGAGAAATCAGAGACCTTTCTGATGAACAAACACTGCTCATAAGTGCTTGCTACAATTGCTGTTCCCATGCTAAATGGCTTCTCTAGAAGTTACCACAAAGTCTTTGCTTTTCATGAAAAACCATATAAGCAGAACAAGTTACCTGGTCAGGACAGTCCATATAAAACACTCAAATAAATTCTCAGGCCTGTGAGTCCTTTATTTCTTCATATGTCAGGAAAACAGAATACATGTATAAAGCCACATAATTCTGTAAAGATAACTTGTGCTGAAATTCAACAAAGCATGTTATTTTTAGTAGTTGCAGATCATAAGTGGACATTTTACAGAGAAACCTACAAAAGCTAGTTGTGCTTTCTGGTAGTAATTACCTCCCACAAATATGACTCACTTCTGCAGTTTAAATGCAATGGTTTAGTGTCCCAAAATCAACAGTTTTATAAATAAATCTCTGAATCACAGACTGAATGCCTGAAGTGTTTAAATATTTCTTACTGGCCTGGGAAGGAGTTTGCATTTAAGGTTTTTCTTCATAACAAATTCCCAGTGAGCAGGACTGACACCAAAAGGGACTGAATACAAAGTAGGAAGGCTGCAGTGATATAGGCTGCTCCAGAGGTGTGGAGCAGAATAACATAAACTAAGTTTTCTCAGTCTTTAGTATTTCTGTTAACAAGAAGTGGGATTACCAAACTAGATGTGAATAGGACCCAGGAAGGAATCAAATTTTCCTGTTTCACAGCATCCTCTTCTATGGAAAGTGTACCAGGAGCTGGGGTTGCCTTGCTCCATGCAGAACTGAGGGGACTGTTTTGGGTCTCCTGGGGGTGTGTATCATCTCCATAAGAAATGAGGAATGACCATAAAAGAAGAGGCCTCTCCTCAAAAAGCCAGCAAGGCTGAAAAAGAAAATCATTTCACTTTCCAAGATAATTGGATTTTATGTTGTGAAAACTACAGTTAATGTAATAGTTAATAACTACGGTTAACTTGTAGTTAGCTTTTTTTTTTAAATGACATGAGGTTTTTCGCCTGAATGCACTCAGGTTTGCTTCGTGCCTGACGTTTAGCGCAGAAGTGCTCCTGCAGGACGGCCACCGCTGCCGCTGCGGCGCGTCCGCGGTCCCACCGGGAATTTGCTACACGGTCGAGGGAGCAGAGCTGCATCAGGCATCCTCCGTCCCTGCTGCTGCTGCTGCTGCTGCACAACACCGGCTTTCGGCTCTTTCTGGGTTCGCTTCCTGCTCTGCAGCTGTTCCCGCGGCCGGCCTGTCTGCCTGGAATTGGCAGGACACGGGGAAACACACCGGCTCTGCGGCCGCCGAGGGCCGGCTGTGCCAGGTGCCTCCCCCGGGCCGGCTCCTGCCGCTCCTCCTGCCCCCCGGGGACCCAGCGCTCCGGGCCGAGCGCCGGGGACGGACGCTGCGCATCCCCGAAGCGCGGCGGGGAAGCCGCTCCGGCTGCCGCGGGAGTTCTCCGCCGGGGCCGCGCCGCGCAGCCATGCTGGCAGCCGCGCTCCGCCGGGAACAGCGCACGGACCACTGCAAAAGGGGGGAAAAGGAAGAAAAAGAGCGCCAATCTCGCCTGTGGAGCTTTACCAAAAGGAAAATTAGCTCTCTAAGAAAAAAAAAAAAAGCATGAATTCTTATTGTGTCCTTTTGTGGATTCTTTTAATTTCACTGCACATTAAACTCAGTTTTTCTCCAGTTAGACAGGAAAAAAAAGCCCAACCCAACAAAAATACCCCAAATCCGCCCCTCCCCTAGCTGACATTGCCATACCAGCATGGCTTGCTTGACTAGAGGTGACCTAAATAATACTAATCTGATCAGATAGAAAAGCAGAAATATTTATACATGTACACATGTTAAAAGTCAGTTGGAAAACAAAACCACACAGAAGACAAGAAATGCAGATACACAGTTGAAACGTATAAACCATCTATCTTTATTTAATTACAATCTGTCAGTTAAAATCACTATGGAGTGTGGGATTTCTACTGAGAAGTTATGTATCATAAGTGACAGCACAGAACATGCAGTCTTTTTTATTTATATTTAATTAGAGAAAAAACATTACAGAGGAAAAGGAAAAGGCAAGAGAACAGAAAGCTAAAGAAATAGGAGCTGAATAAAAGAAAGAGAGAGAGAAGCAGGAACGTTTTAGATGGATCATCCACTAGCAATTAATCAAAGATTTCTAAAAAGTTCAAGCCCAGACTCTGCAGCCTTATCTTGGCTAAGAAGTCTCAATGTGATCTACAAAACAGCCCACTTATGAGTAAATGCATTCACCTCTCGGCTGACTCATCCTCAGACATTTGCCTTTCTCCTTTATTTATATTTCAGCTGCTATAAAATTTCTAATGCTTCTTCAAACCCACCTTTGTGGAACACATGGATCACTGCTGCTTCTACTGCATGGCCACTCAGAGACCTGCTGTACCAGCCCCAAAAGCAGCAAATTCTCCACCCGTGAGTTTCTAGAATTTTATTGGTAACAGGACAGTGAATATATTTTCTCTCTCATCTTACCTCCAGCAACTGGAGAGTGATAACCTTGTCAGGCTCAGTTATATCCATTTACATTCATTTTATCTAGAAACAGACGTTCCTCTGACATTATGCGAAGATTCGAACAAAGCATATCATTACAAATATTGCAAGGCTCCATTTTTGATGACTGTGCACAATATCTTTTAATCAATTGTATAAACTTCCTATAGTGATTCTCTCTGATCTGCAGACTCCGTGAGTGTTGCCAGCCACTACAACACTTGCTTTCCACAAGCTGCCTGCCCTGGTGCAGCTAACACGCACACACTGCCTAAGACTTCCCGAATTAATGCAATTTCAAAAAGCGCAAGGCCTCCTGATTCTTCTGCTTAGAGTTTTACATTATCATTTTGCATAAAATACCAGTGCCTTGAAGAAAATTAATAGATAAGGTGGCACCATCAACACGGCTTTTTTTTTTTTTTTCCCAGAAAAAGTCGGGAGGAGGGAGTGAGGTACTAGAAATGAGCAGAAACTTAAAAGTAGAAGGTGTGAGACCAAGAATTTCAACTAACAACAAGAACGAAATGGACACAACAGAGGAGCGAGATAAGCATAAACTTGCTGGTTGATCATAGGATTAGCACAGCCGAGACAGGATTGTCCTGATAAATTACAAACATGATTATAGGATGCAAAACATGATCATAGGATACAGAAAAGCATTGGCAGCACATAGGAAGAATTCAGGCCCTTGTTCAAGGCACTGGACACCTCTCCTGACATCTTTTGAATGACTGGGATGCTCACATTCAGAAAAGATAAAGTCATATTGGGATAGGTGCAGAGTAAGGCTATGAGGTTAAGCAGTTTATTTTATGAGTAAACTACCTTATGAGACTACAAAAACCCATGGCCAAATAAAGTGAGAGAGGAGATACGATTGCTGTCTTTAAATGTCTCCTATTCATGTTATTGATGCTACACAAAAAAAACCGGGTACAGATCTAGAAATACCATAGCAATGAAACATTTGCAGAACTAAATAGGTTTGAAAACCCATGACGACTTTTCTGAACAACACTTGAGAGCTATGCAGGCGCACCAGCCTTCCTAAGGCCAAGCCAGAGATGTCAGACTGGCCCAGTTAGCACGGAGATGGAGTGTGTCTTAAGAAGAGTTGGCAGATTACTGGTATGCGCTGTGCTCGAACTACCCACCTATCCCTGCCTATTCCTACCCCTTGGTCAGCTTTACAAAGAGTCTGAAGCCACGGGGAGACTTAAATAGCCTGCAAAGTCTGCCCATTTACTGCTAAGTTCCTCTCCCAGAGGGAAGCAGGTTTCTCTTTAATAGTTTGGGAAAAGACTATTTATCCTACCTTTCATCGTAAGTCTACAAGGTGGAAATAAAGGTTGCCTAAAATATAAACACCCCAAGGCTTAGCTCCTCAGGGAACAGGGCTCAGATACAGCCTCCCCTGCTGCTCTTGCCGACGATAGCTGCTCTGCCATCCCCTCTGAGAACAAGTGAGCCGCTAAAGGTCACATTTCTCTTAAGGGACAGCGAGTTCCTGTGCAGGTTGTGCCCTAGGCATAACCACGGCACAGCCTCCTCTGTCCTCGCCCGCTCTCTCCTCCCTGCAGAGAGGCCGGGCCTAATTGGGTTCCTATTTTTGCCTTTGCTACAGAACGCCTGAAAAGGAAGAAAATTTTCTTTGCAGTGAAAAGAGTTTTGAAAGAGAAGAAATGCTCCCTGAGCCAACTGAGCTCAGTGGCTCTTGTGGTGTGCTCCCTATACGTGTTCAGACACTTGCTGTAGATGCTCCAAGTCCTTCCCCTGGTATAGTTTCCTCTCCAATGCTCTGTGTAGACATTCATCCTCTGCTTAAGATCACAACTCTGAAATGCTTCAAGTGGCAAGTGTGCTGTCCCACCTCTGGCTGCAGCGACAGAAGGGACGGCTACGTAAGTGATGGAGGCAGGAGACTGGCACACCACCCTGAGAATGCAGTTTGAAGCAGTGAAGAAAATGGAGCCTGATTAATGCATCCGCAGTGCAAAAAATGGACATTATCCTTTGTTTCTCTATTCGTGACTTTGCAGTGTGGATTGATCACAGTGCTCTGAACTCAGTAGATTTTCTCCCTGCAAGCAGTGGAAAACATTGACGCTTTATTTACAGAGTATTTCTGGAAAGCCTGTTGCACACACGTATCAACTACTTGCTTGGATGGTTTTGATTTAATAGGGTTTTGAAAAGCATATGGAGAAAATTTCTGTTGTAGCGTGTTTGACTTAGAAGTGAGCCATGCCTGAAGGAGTGAGTTCTTAGCAGTTACAATGTGTCCAGTTAAAGTGGGCTGGTGTTGAGATGTGTATTTTTGTCTTTTTGCAAGCTCTGGGGCCTGTGGCTGGATTGTACCTTGCTGAAGACTTCAGCCTGCATGTAGGCAAGGCTCTGCGTAGAACTTACATTTGCTAAAATGTTTTGCTCAAGGCCTTGAGTTTTATAACATTTTTTTATGATGTTTGCTCTTTGGAGCAATACCTACAATATGTTCATTTTCCTTTCACTCCAAGCTCCAGCAATCACCCTAAAATGGCATTACATAACATAGCACATCTGGCCTGGAAAAGGGCAGTTCAAATATTCTATACTTGGGTTGTGATCATTATTTTAATGTAGGTCTAATGAGGGGATTTGAAGATAGATAATGTCTCTAAAATTTGAAAAATTTTACCTTGTCCTGCTATGCTATTTGTTTTAACTGACTTTTCTTTATTTCCAGATTGTGGGAAAAGCCCTTCAGAGTTGACACACAGGAGAAATACGGAGTACAAGCGAGGTGTGTCTAGAGTCTGCAGGGACCCAATACCCCCTGCACTAACAGTTAAATGAGTGGGAGTTGCATCCCCCAAACACCACAGCGTTTTGGCTATATTTGAATTTCTGACTATTCACTCCCTTACAAATTGTTTCTAATTTCACAGTGTGCGGTAGCAAGTCTGAACACACAAAAATCAGGTCACTGTTATTCAGACATCTTTTATTTCAAAATAACCCAGTACCTGATGCAATTCACTTTAAATAGTACATCCTCAAATCATTGTTTTAGAAGCTTCCTTAAAATTTGTTAAGTGGCTTTTCTGCTTCCCTATTGAAATTTACAGTGGTCTGTTCAGCAAGGAAGAAAATAATCATGGTCCCAAATCTAAAAAATCTCTACAGACACAGTTAGCCAAAATAAAGCATACACGCTAAGTCTTTGCAGGAACTGGATTCACATAACCATAAAAGAGAAGTTATAAAATCTGACTATGCCATCCAAAGCACAGAGCAAACAGAAAAAGTTAAATCATTTAGTAACTTATCTCAATTTAATCAAGTTGCAAGGACATGAGGTACTCATTTCTCAGCCAGCACTTTGATTTTCAGATGGGAGGCAAACTTTCAGGATTGTTCCAAACAAGAATGTTATTTAAAAGTACATATCCATTATTTATAGCTAAGGTATTTCTCTTGTTTCAGTTACAATGAAACTCGCGCTTGAACTTTTTACTGGCTTTAAAAGCATTATTCAGCCTGGTTAAAGACCTTACTTTCACAATGCAGACTGAAAATTACAGCACACTCATGACAGAGCAGGTAAATATGAAGGACAAATGCATGGATGCTAATGTGAAAGGCAACAGATCTCACTCACATTGGGAAACAAGGGGGAACTGAAAGAGAAAAGACTGGGAAGTAAGCAGAAGAGGAAAGGAGACAAGAATAAGCACTAACAACCTGAGTCAACATTAACAAGAAAAGACTCCCTGAAGGGAAGAGGTCCCTTTCTCATGACTTTTCTGTTTATTGATTCAAATGGTAGTGGATAGATACCACACTGTGGACCTGTTTGCTAATTAGCAAACAAACTAAAAGCTATAATTAAAACATCAGATTTAAAGAATGCATGAAAAGCAACCTTACTGTTTTGACTATAATCTGTTTAGTCTGCTTGGAGATTTTTAGGAGTTCAATATCAGAGGTTATACAACAGATGGAAAAAAAGTAACACCAGCACATTTTTTTTCCCATAAGCTAAATAATAGGGCATGGAGTAGGTAGATACCACAGAAGTGGTAGACAAAACCTTGATTTAGCTTCTAGAACTTGTAAACACCCTACACATTGCAATTTTTAGTTACTGAAAATCAGTATTATATCTTTAGTCTGAAAAAAAAAAACCCAAACAAAAAACCTCCCAGATAATTTTAGGATGCAGCAATGTGTCAAACTTACTCATCAAAAAAGTCACAGTTCACACTGCTTTTTCTTACATATCTTATATAGGAAGGATGCTTTCAGCACACTGTGAATCAGTTGCATATCCAATGTCATTAGCCTTAACATAGTCTTCCCAAGATTTTGAAGCTCTGCAGTGTCCCTGGTCATGCTCACAGCTTGCAGCAATCACGACTAGGTTGCAGACATACTCCCACCAGATTTTCTGGATTCAATGAAGCCACGAGAACATATGTGTTTGCACTGATCCCACGCTTAAGCTCACCACAGGAAAAGCTGCTCAGACTTGCTCTAAGCCTGCAGTTAAATGGAAGAAGACAGACAACTTCCAGGGCCTGACCCAATATCCACCAGCTTCTCATGGAGACTTGGCAAAGACAGCATTAGCCTGTCCGTCAGGCTCCTTGGCGTTCCATGTCCAGCACACCCAGATCGAAGGGCTGTTTCCGAATCAGGAGCAATATGTCTTATTTAAAACCTGCTGGTTTGTGAACTTATCTCCAAAAACTCCCACGGGGAAACAGTGAAGTATCAAAACTCAGTATCTAAAACTATTGACGTACTGAGTAACCCGTAAAGGAAAACAAACACATCTCTAATCATGGAAATAAAAGATTGGTATTGCTTCTGTGAACCCTAATAAGGCCATTTATTTACCAGTAGTAACTCAAGTTTTACAACTTCTTATTTCTCAGATCTTACTGATGACAGCAAAAAAATAATAGGGGGAGGATACAAGGACAGTGAAGAGCAGAAGAGATTTTCACTTTAGTAGAGCACCCAGGAAGTACCAGAGCCTCTGACTGTTACATCAATAATATCCCTACTTGTTAGCAATGAGATGGATGCTAAAAAGAGACTTAACAGTGAATGGAGTGCTATATGTAAAATAATCTTCACTGATCCCAAAATTATGTCATCTTTACATGTCTTCAACATTTTTATTATTATGGTTAAAAATGTCAGTATCCAAAGAGCATCTGATAATGCCTTCCAGAGAAATACCTAGGAAGAAGTCAGTGAGTCAGGCAGTCATGTTTTCGGTTTTACAGTGGTGCTGAAGACAAAATCCATTTATAAGAGGGAGTATAAAATCTACACGTCAAAGTTTTGTAAATATCAGGGAATTTTACTGGTAAAACAGGTAAGAAAAATAACTAAGCATTTTCACCAGCTAAGCCCCACTAAAGTTAAAATTGCTGAAAGGTTAAACATGTACATATTTCTGCTGCCTTTCAACATTTTTACTGCTGGATCAATCAAGTGTTTCTCAATGATCTAATTCTGTCCCTGCTTTGGAGCATGCTCGAGTAAATAGATCTTTCTTTCTTTTTTGGATATCCATGCACTAAATTTGAACAAATATCTGCAACTTCTGACACTTTCCACAGAAAGCAGAAAAGACATCCCAACAAGATGGTGATCCAAATTTTAAACAAGCTTAAAATACAGAGCTTCTCCATATGGTCAAAATAATACATTTTTGCTTAATTTCTTGATAGATACTGATGAAAAATTTTGCTGAACTTCTGACTCGAAAAAGTCAGACTGCAGGATTTAGCCAGCAAAAGAAACTCCTGCCTAATCAGGTAAAATTTCAACCAACCAACAGCTGAAATTATAGCCAACGAAAATCTGCCTCTTATAATGGAAATGCCAGACATTAGTAATTCTAGGTCACCACCAGTTCTGTCTACAACTGAGTAATTTTATTTTCATCCATAGAAATGAATGGAGTTTAGGGGGAAAAAAACTTCTACCTATTAAATCCAAAAATACAGGCTTCAGTACTGCTCTGCTTTGGGCCAGCCAAGCAGCAACAGAATTCCCACCCCACTTGTTTGCTGTGGTTACACAGCCCTGTGTTATTTCCACTATCTCACATATGGAGCCAGAAGAACTTGGAAGATGAAAATACTTTTGCTTTCAAATATTTTCCTTTTAAAAGCAGAAAGCTAAGTGTAATTCTATTAATGCATTATTATTTTGGAAGCACTGCTGAAGTCAGGAAATTCCAAGTCAATTCTATATTATATTCATTGTGCAGATGTACCACTTTCTATTCCTCTTTTCCTCGTTAAATGTAACGTGTTGTGGCGTATTTTTTATTACAGAATGTGCGGTGGGACAGTTTCTGCAGTAATGCTGGAATCTCCACCCAGGGGAGATTAGTTACATCTGAAAGTGGACAGACAAAAACGAAGAGTAAAAAATGGCTGAAAGCAATGCACTGTGTGCCACAAAATGGAGCTCATAATCCATAGGACTTTCACTTCAAGAGATTCAAGACACTGCTCATTTTCAGATCATTATCTGGGGTGTCTCCCTGATGTCCCACTAACCAATAGCTTTAGTCTTTTTTTTGTAATGCTCTGTATCAAAAATTTGTACTTAAAATTCTCGGGATGATTACTAATTCAAATATTTGATAATTCTCTTGTTCTTTATCCATGCTTCACTATTTTGGAGCAGTTAATTCTAAACCACTTAAGAATATAAAGTAACAAATATAATTATATAATACATATATAATTTAAATGAAAAAACAAAAAAAAATCCCCTCCAAAACAAAAGAAATCCAAACAAACCCCAAGAGTTCTCAAGTGACTTACACTGATTTACAGCCCCACCCGTTCTTCCCAGACAGAGGTCATCCTCTTGCCTCAAGGCTCTGCCTAATTGAGGATCGTTAATTACTAGCTCTTGCTGCAGGATGTCTTCCAACCTGATCTGGCTGCCTCCCTCTACTAATAGGGCTCTAATGGAGCTTTCCCCGGGGGGATGCAGAGGGGGGTCCCGGGGCTCGGGAAGTGGAGGAGCAGCGCCGGCAGGGGCACCCACCCCCACGGGGCCTGAGCCGCTCCTGAGGCTGTTGGCTGCCAAATGCACATCAGGAGAGTTTCCAGAAACCTCTGTCTTACGGCTCCGCTAACCAGGCAGGAATTAAATATTAGCAGGCAGTTGTGTTGCTTGCCGTTTCATGCCTCAGTTTTAAGCAGCACTTTGACAACAACGTTCTTTTGCTGGACTTTCTCCCCAAAGCACGGTTTTACTTCTCCTCTTGCCGCATCTCTCTGCCTTAGCAAGAGCAGCTTTTCCAGTCGTATGCCAGCGACACCCACTTCCACCCGTCCCTCTGCACAGCTGACTCCTGACAAATTTGCCTACCATTCAGTTGTGGGCAATGGATCAAAGGACCACAACTGCTTTTTAGTTTTTACTTCCTTGAAGGGCAACTACAGGCTAAGTACCCTCAACAAATTGCATCGAAACACTCTTGTAATGACATAAATTGTTACAAAATACTACATACACTGAAAAAAAAGGTTGGAAGCCATGTACATCAATTCAAGTAAGAAGAAATGGAGATCAAGCACCAGCAGCTGTGTGTAGAAAAGATAGAACACTGATGCTGGCAAATCTTATAGTAATGCCCACTACAGACAGTTCTGTGGGTACTTAGTACTGACTAATTGATCACCCCAAAAATCCTTCTGCAGTAGAGTCCTGTGGATTAAATCAGTGGGACTGATGCTGGGTAGAATCTGCAACTGCAGTTCTTGGGTTCCACGAGTAATGGGGCTGTCCTTGTATTTTCCTAGGATACTCAAAAGAAGAGGCTATGAAAGCACTCCAGCGCTTCTCTTTCTTTCCTTCTATAACTTCCTAAGATCCTCAGCTGTAATTAGGACTCCCAAGAGAGAATATGTATTCACTTAATGCTGACTTGACTCAGCAGAATGTGGTGAGGCATCATCCCAAAACCTCCCTTTGTTCATCTCAAAGAGCCCTGATTTCCAGGGAATAGCTTCCTCCGTCTCTCTAAGTGCCTTCTGTAGATTCCCACTCTGGGAACAGTTGGATAAGCAGTGCTGTCAGGTGAGGAGGGAACACACTCCCAGCGATGGATGCATTGCCAGCAAGCAGAGCACTCACTACTGGTCAGACGGACTCTATTTAGGAAACACGTGGTCAGAGCTTGACAGAGCAGCACTGAAAAATTCATAATGGAAAATGAAAACAAGGTGATTACCTTTAGCCTTGTGGAATGTGATCTAATTCCTAATGGGAGAGGCACAGAGAAAAACCTGACACTCTGTTCCAGGTATATCTCAACCCCTAAAATGTCCTAACATATAGTCAACATATATTAATCTTTGTGTGTTTTATTATTATAATTATATTTAACTGTGTCATTATTAAATCACTGCTCCTTATTTTTTTCTGCATAACCCTAAGCTAATTTCTTAAACTCTTTGACTCTCTTTAGACAGGAAAGTTATACTCACTTAGCGTCTAGCAGAGGAATTTAGCTTTTATCTGCTACTGCTTTGCATCCTGCTTCAATATGTTTTGATTAAATACGGCAAGCTAAAATATTCTTCCTAATACTGAATGATGTTTTTTTTATAAAAGGATCCCAGATGGTCAGATAACAGAAGACAGGTCTGTTCACTGAAATTAATAGTAACTTAAAAATCAGAGATTACTAGTCCCTAACATCAAATAGCATCTTCTAAAGGGAAACAAAGAAAAATTACTACTACATACTCATCCTGAAACTTACATTCTCAGGCTAGGGATCAATGTCCTGATATTAACTGATGCCTATATTTTCTTTTTGAGATCATATCTTTAACTAGGATGTAGAAGGGCTCTACAAAGCCTGCTGATGGATCGTGGTCCAAGGAGCACTGCATCTTCTTGAGGAAGCAGGAGTCTTTCTGTGACTTCAGGAAGTAACGGATCTCTGTAATGAAACAGCATGCTCACCTTTCATACACGATCTAGGAGAATACAGGGAGAGCCATATGGCATGTCCTAAAATTAGGTATCACTTAACAGAGTACCTAATTGCAAGGCCACAGAGCCTACATCTGTTGGAACTGGGTGTAGCATGAAATGTCAAATGCAGATTTAGATCCAAGTAGGACTGCAAAATGGAAGTGATTTTGACATTCTTTTAATTGAGGAAGAAAAGAGCTTTCTGATGAATTTGTTAAGATACTGAGGGGGAAGAGTAAAAGGTTTGGAGAAATCTGAATCTTCTCCCATCAGGAAAGTGGAATAAAAAGTATTTGGAACTTTTCTGCTACCCACTCTCCCATACTATTCCCCAACAGAGATGTGTCCCCTTAGCTGGTACTTAACAGTACAGCAGAAGTTGTTGGAACAAGAAAAGACCAAATGAATCCCCAAATTCTTTTCTTGGTTGAGGAATTTCCCATTTTGGCTAGTTTCTCAAAGCATTTGGGAAGACTACTCTGATGAATGAAATGTGTCTGTCATGATGTGTGACCTTCCACATATTGCATAAGTCAAAATCACACATAAGTATCTGCCCAGGACTGCCTTCCATGGAAATTCCAGGATCCTCTTCAGAGTAGGGTTTGCATAACCTGCATGATTAGGATTTGGAAACTATTTTGAACAAGGAGGAAAGATACATTAACACACTGCCAAGCGACACACCTTCTCAAGCTGCAGGAAGAGATGGAGTAATGTAGCTAACATATTATAGGATAAAATTAAAACTCTGTGACTGAGAGGAGAAGCATTAATATTTCCATCCTGTAATGTTGCCATCCATGCTGGATATAGCTGTAGCAGTTGAAAAGAACATTGATCCTACAACTGGAAACAGTAGCCTCTTCAGCCACTTCAAATAAATGGGAGAAAGACTGGGTCTGCAGCTGCTGGTCCAGTGGAGCATTTTTAATTTGGCCTACTGCTGTTTTCAGTTTGCTAATACATGGGGATTTGAACAGCAGCCTTGGCTGCAGCGGGAGTAATCTCCCGGGAAGGGATGGGGCAGCCAGATGTGGGTATAACCAAGGGATCACTAATCTAGGCTAAGCCCACGACTTTGTGACCTTCCTAATCTTTAAAAATAGCTTTATGCATGTGTGTATATATACAAACAGGTAAACTGTAGTAACACATATACACCATAAATGTTATCTAAAATTGTTTTGCGTATTTTTTAATATTCTGAAAGGTAAGAAAAGCTAGTGAAGAAAGGCACTCTGAGCTCTGGTGTGGCAGGACATAAGAGACAGCATTGTGTAGTAAGCAAGTAAAAGAACACACAGATGAATTTACATGAAATATTTCCATTTCATTTTTGCCATAGGCTTTGCTCTGGTACATTTGGTGATTCCTGGCTGGCTGGGTACTGTGTCTATATTTTCTTTCATGTATGAAGAATGGCCTGTTTGCTAAGTTTGGCATTTCAGACTAGGTAGTCACAGAAATGGACAAGTCTGTCTGTTTGCTTTTTTTTTCTCTGATCTTGCCCAAGTCAACAGAACGGGTTATCCATCACTATTCCACAGGAAAAACAGGCTGCGAAAAAGGCACCAAAACAGTTTGCTTAGGATTCATACCAGTATGCATCAGTTTAAGGAGAATGGAGACCCAAGCAACGTATATGTCCTTAAAATGCAGTTACAGAGGCTGTAAAACGAATGTAGTGCATTACTGTTCAGTAGAAAATGTGACTGTGATTTGACTCAGATTAAGACTAGGCTGTAGTTAGAATGTCTTGAAATAGAGTCTGAAAAATAGTTGCCCATAAGCTACCTGTCAAAGGGGAAATCAACAGGAGTTGCAAACATAATTTTTTAAACCTTTCAGAATAAACATTTAAGCAAGAAACAATGTTAAGATAAAAACATTAGAGAACATATAAACGCTATTTAGGAGCAGAGCAGTATTTATGAAGCAATCAGCAAATAAAGATAAAGCAGTCTAAGGTGAAGAATGCAAGGTAGGTACAGTCCTGGATTCATGGTGAAGAACACTACTGAAATAAGGAGCTTTTCCATTTTGCAAATTAATGTAACACCAAAATTTAGCAATGAATCCCATGAAGTTCTTGACATCATTTAGAATAAATGGCATGGCACCAAAGTACTATTATTAATAATAATCAAGCAAATTTCTTCTGTCCTTCTCTGAAAGATGCTGCAATGATGACTCCAAATACATCTGGCTGCAGGAACAAACTTTGAACTTTAGAATTGCACATCTCTGCAGAAAAAGGCCTCCATAGTTATCCTCTCTATGTTAAGACTAGCCAGATGTTTTATAAACATTTGACTGGATTTCAAGCATTTGTGGGGAAAAAAAAGCAATTTCTTTTTCATGCCATAACAAATGCTTTTGTTTCCTTCAGTGTTGTGTGATACATGGTACATTACATGAAAATCCACAGAGGATGGCCTTGTCATGAAACAGTGTCTAAATATATTTGGCAAAACAGACATCAGTTGCAGGTGAGACAACAAATTCTAGGACTTTTCACCCCACAAAACTGGGAGTGAAAATTAGAGCAGAGGCATGAAGTCATCTCCAAAACCTCAAACACCTCATGACAGGAAAATATACCTCACTGATTGGATTGATGTCAGGAGCAAGAGAGGGGTTGGAAATTCATCTCACTTTACTTATGTGCCTGTGAGATGTACCAGGCTCTACTAACTAGATTCCCACTAACTACAAAGGCAGTTGGAGGGAATGCCACAGAAGTAAAACTACGTGAGGCAGCTGAGTCCCACACATGGTCACCTACCACGGTTACTAAACAGGAATTACTCATCGCCTGCAAGAACTCAACTGCTCCACTGAAGTACCAGCAGCTACTGAAATAGGCAATGAATCTTTTAAATAAAATGAAATTACCTAAAACAAATCAAATTTTAATTTTATTACTTCAGATACCTTTTTTGTATTTGCAAAACAGTGGTCAATCAAGGTCCTGGAGACACCTACAAAGCTCTGAATTACTAATTTCAGCTTCTACCTAATTCCAGTTACTCAGGATTTTTCAGTTAAATTCTCTGGGCATATGAAGATCTACTTCTGGTATTCCCTAATCTGCCTAATTCTTCACTCTACCTAACCACCTGCAGAGCTTTAAACTTGTTTTTCCTCTACCTGACTGTTCTTCAGCAACTGATTTGGGCTATTCAGAACAAGCCCAGCATGCATGAAACAGTGTGTATGATCAATCTTTAATATGAAATCCCAGTAGTCACCGAGTTCCTCCAGGATATTAAAAACCAAGGTTCAGTTATATCCTCTTCTAATAAAAATCGGAAAAATTGTCACCCAGCAATGATGGAAATTCAACTTCCTAAAGAAAATTCAGATGGTCTTCATCTGTACTGATGAATGTTTTGGTTATAAAATACTTAAAATAACCATAGAACTAGAGAAAGATTATAACCTAATGTTCATAACATTTATCTAAGTGGTGTAGAGAGTGTTTTAAAGTCCTTCTCTTAGGATGACACAGGAGCTCTTGTCTTTTTTACAGTATTTAGTCATCAAGCAGAGAAAATGAAAGTTCTTCATAATATCTAAACCTAAGGGATTTAAGATACCACCCACCATAGATATCTCTGTTCAAATCTCCCCAGTAAGAACAGGGAACCTAATAAAGTGAAGTTTCAAAAAAATTAGTTCATAGAAACCTGTGGACCACCTGCTCAGCTTTAACATTTCCTCCAGTGCAGGCTTTTAATAGTTGGATAAAAAAAGACATTTTCTAGATGATCCCACATAAAATCTTTTTAGACTTTTATTTCCATAGGGAAAACAGAAAACCTTATTGTTTGGATGGATCCAAGCTTGGCTTTCGTTTTTGATATTGCAACCAAAAATTCTTGATATGCATAGCCTTATGTGAGAACCACAATCCCTTTCCAATTCTGTATCAACACACGATCATTCTTGCACTGAACTGCTGTTCCCTGCTCCAATAAACTCAATTCAGATATAATTACACTAGAATTTTATACAGCTCTGTAGTTCCAACAAGTTTGGTCTATGCATCTGAGTTTCAAACATATTGCATTTTAACACCATATGTTTGGAACTACCAGACAGACCTTGCCAACCCTGAGAGTCAGACCAACTACACTGAGTGCACCAAAGCTTCACTTCAAATTCCAGAAATTAACCATTACAATATCTGTGTTCCTCCTTCTGGCATTGGCTGATGATTTGCTGAGGTGTCTTAAGCAAAATGAGACTTTCAACTGTATTTATTTGTTTGTTTTGGTAGACTCTCACACTTTTTTTTTTCTGGTCTTCTTTATGTTAATTCTGTATATTCAGAAGACATACTGCAAGCTCCAGAACAACAGCTTTCCTTTTATGTATTAACAAACACTTCCCGGAGAAGCATTATGCACTTAAAGTGAGAAAAAAACAAGACAAACAAGAGATAACAAATGAGTAACACCTAACATTAGAATGTGTTTCAACTACTAAAACCCCCAAATATGAATGAGAAGAATATGCAATGAAATAATTAAGAAATCGATTTTAAGTTGGGATTTAAAGAGCTGTGGAGCCAGCTGTACAGACATCATAACAAAGGGAATAACCCCAAATGAGAGCCAAATGAGCAATTGCACAGAACTGTGAGATGGCAAACAGCAAGAGGGCTGGGGAGCAGAACTAAATCAAAAATAGAGTGGAAGTTACAGAAGCAAAAAACCATGAACCATATGTGAAAATATTTGCAACGCATTAATGTTTAATTAGTATAAAGGATAAGAACACTTAGCAGAGTCATCATAAACAAGAATGAATGGAAAACATGCTACTAATAAAAGTAGCAATCTAACTGCACTACGAGTGTAATTTGATCAGTCACAAGTTCAGATGTAATTTAAAACAAAAACAGTATTTTGAAACAGCATTTTGCTACTGCATCTAGTGGTAGAAAACAAAAGTAATGAAGTAGGCATTCTCATCTGAAGTTCCAGGTATTTTGAAAAAAACCAAAAAACCCCCACAACTGTTCACTATCCACCACTTATACCCAAATTTGCATTACAATTCCATTTTGAATACGCAAGATTTGCCTTCTGGATGAAGAATGTGAAACGACCTTTTCAAGTTTTTTCTCAAATGATGTTTTGCTTGTGTGAAGGCTCTGAAAGAGAGATCACACTGCAAGTTAAAATTAGTATAAGAATGGAACAGTAGGTCCTTTTTATGTTCTAGTACATTCATTTTTTACAGCATACTAACCTGACATAGGTATCAGCACAGGTTAATTGCTTTCAAGAGAAAAACAATATGCAACAAGTAGGGCAAAAGGAGAGCAAGAGAAACAAAATGGGTTTGAAGGCCTTCGTGACCTTCACAAACACTTTTTCTTAACAAGGAAGGTGTTAGAAAAGTCAATTGCATATATGCAAGTCATTATAGCTACCTGTAGCTATGTACTTATCGATGATTTATGGCAGAGTTACACCATCACACTTACATCTTTCAAGCAGGTACAGTCTCCTTAAGTTGTGCAAAGACATGACAATTTATTAGACCTCATAAGCTTCAAGCTTTAAATGAACAAGTAAACTCATTGTAAAGTATGGAAACAGAAAACAAAATTATGAGATGAAGAAAGTATTAAAAAAGGTAACTTTCTGTGATAAATATTTAAAGAGTCTGCTCTAAATGAATATGAAAATTTCAAGCAGCTTTACCCTTTTTTCAGACTATACAACATCCCAGGGTACACCTTCAAAACTTATTAGATTCATTTGGAAGCATAAATAGAAATTGGAAGACCATTTGAAAGGGCACTACACCTCTATGTTACCTCTAAAATCAACATTTTATTCAGGATTAGTTCCTCAGCTGCAGCAAACTATGGATTTCTGTGTCATTGTTCTCCTAACAAATATTTCAACCACAATTCCTATAGAGGAGTAAAAGTGCATTTAACAAAAATCCAAAAGAGAAAATCATCAACTGAAAAATAAATTTTAGCAACTGACATTCCAAGAAATACATGGAACTGAAAATAAAGTTTCACTAATGGAAATCAGAAAAAAAAAAGAAAAAAAGAATCTCCACAAATCAGGAACGAAACAAGAAATACTACACAAGAAACAATACTGCGTCATTTTCCACTGTAATTCTAAATTCATTAAACTAAATTAACACCCTTAAATCTAGAATATTCAAGACAGGATGTGAAACTTCATTGCATAAGCATCAATAAGGAGTAGGAATACAAACAGAGGACTGATTGCTTTTATTTAATGATACATACTTAAGAGATCATAAATCATAACACAACATACAGGAACATTTTTAAAATAGGAAAAACTGTCTGTAAGAATCATTACCTGTTTTTTGAGTATCCATATAACAGTCTGGCTATGGAAGTATTTTAATTCTTGTCTTCAGACAATGGAAATAAATTTCAAAAAAAGGTGAAGTACAGCAGCTGTGCAATCTCATGTTTTAACTACAATATGCCTATTCAGGTTGCCTAAATTCCCATACAAATTATGTTACTAGAAATTGTTGTGGATGACCACTGTCTTAGAATTCTTCCTTTAAAGAGATATCTTCTCAAGACTGCCGCATTTAGGATGCAGAAATATACCTCTTTGCTGAGATTTTGCAAATGAATGCATTAATTAATTCCTGCATCCTTGACTGAAAAGTCAGATTGAAAGCTGTGCACCATAAAGAAAAACTGGATTTTCCATTCTTGCAGCACAAATCAGTTGAAATTACATATTCAACATGTTCATGTATTGCAGAACATGACAGAGATAGCAGGAATTTTAACTAGTTGCTTTGCATGCAGGATTAGAAGAATGTATAAGGTAAAAATTCTTTTACAGTGGCTGCATCCTTAATTAAGCACAGTAAATAATCAGAACTTCATCTACAAAGATGTGAAGCACCCACTTGCTTGGATTAAATACATCAAAGTTTAAAAATCAAACCCCAAAAAACCACCCTGTCTACATATCTATTTACAAGTTGTGAACGAGACTCTTTTCACAATGAATAGTGATTGGGGTCATCAATAACTTGATGCAAAACATTATCCTCTGATTTTTTTAGTTTCTAGACCTACTTGGTCTCAAAGATAACATATACAAAGGTTGCTTTGGTTTTCTCTTCTCATTTATCTAAATTGTAGCAGTGTACAGCTACCAATGTTCCTGCCAGTTTCAGTTCTGCCCTTCAGAAATTAATGGGCAGCAGGAGTTGTAACCAGCTTCTCCCAGCAGCTTGGAAATCCCAAGAGACTCAAGTTCAAACAGACACTATGGCTATTGGAAAAAGAGCACAACAAACACCAGGAGACTGGTTCTCTTCTCATTCTGTTAGGAAACAAAAACTGCTCAAAAGGAAGAGACAAGAATTCTTATCCAAAGGTGAAAAGTGACAAAACTCAATGAAAATAAGCTCTTCAAAGTTGCTTGAAGAAGGCCTGGAACTTTGTGTGGGCATGCAGGAGAACATTCTTACAAATCTACAAATACGTTTACAGATATTATTTATTATTTGCAACTGTCTTCTAAAAACATGACTAAACTTAAGAAACTAAAAACTTAGCATGAAAACCTGTATATCATATTTTGGTTCATCCTCAAATTTATCCACAGAATGATAAAAAGCATCCAACAATTCCAAAACACCTTAAGCACTCATTTGCAAACAGTTTCACGGCCACAGGTTATCTTCTGCACAGAAACTTGACAAGCAAGGATGTTGAACTAAAAACAAAACTCTGCATTAAACTTTGTAATTTGCTCACTCAAAATTTGAGCTGATGAGTTTCACTTTTATCTTGTAGTTGGTTTCATGTTGCAGTTCTTAGCCATCCTCATATTTGGGGTTCAGTACTCTCAGCTGATGCCAAATCTAACGCTTTTGAATGATTCATGTTAGTCCATCAAGCACCTGGTACTGTTTGATTTGCTACCCTTCTTTAGCCACTCTTGGGCTTAAAATGTTGAGGTCAGCAGCCAGCCATCACTGAGTAAAGATACATATGTAAAAACAGTACACCTACACTTAGTAATTTTTTGAGAGCTATCAGACAAATGATTGGTACCTGCAACGGCTGTTTTCATGTGAGTATCCAAACCCAAGACTCTTGTACATTTTTGAGGGTACAATTAATTAGGAAAATATCTCTTCGGATCTTTACTTAAATCTGCATCCGTTTTAGCCCAATACTTCTTTTCTAAGCACTTCTGATTGTCCAGACTTTTGTGGGACCTTACGATGCAAGGTATGCCCATAAACTGGCAGTGTTCAATAGTTCATTTCCTAGAGACATGTTATGCTTCTTCCATGAAATGAGGTGACTTGTTACAGAATGTGAATGTGAATATACAGCACGTAGAGTATGACAATGTAGAATATGACAATGTACAACAGCTGAAGGCCTCAAGTTCTGTAGTGTATCAATTTCTTATTGAAAGTATCCCATTAAGTGAAATACTTTCACTGAAATTTAATTTGTTTAGATAAAATAATTCCCCAGAAACACAGAACTATAAATTCTACAGAATCATGCCAAGATAAGGAAAAAAAAAGAGAAATAAGGAAGCAAACTTCCTAAATTATTTTACTGACTGAAGTGAAAAGCAAGAGTAAATCAATAGTTAATTTTTAATACATTAAATAAGTTTATTAAGCACAACAGAGATTGCTTATTAATCATTCGTGAAAAATTGCTCTCTTCTTTTTACTCTTTAGGGCACAGAATTTTATACCTCTCCTCTTCGTAAAACTGGGAAGAATGGCTAAGGAAAGCCCAAGTGCGGCAGGTTTCACGTATGGTGGGAACGGCGTCATTGTGATCCAGCTGTTTGCTTTTCGCTCAGCCCTGTAACAGCAGCCGCCGGTCCCGGGGAGCCCCGGGCGCTCCCCGGCAGGTGCGGACACCG